>JAQGAS010000689.1:0-37154 GCA_034686365.1 Pachymerium ferrugineum | reverse complement strand
GAAGAGGAATTTTAGAAAATTTTTGGTGTTTGATAATTTAATTAATAAGAAAAATAGTTACATAAACAAGAATGATTCAATTGAGATGATTAATGCGACCCAATTTGTTTAAAAGCCAAATTAGGATAAAGTTGGTTCCCCTCAAGGCTAAAAGAAAATAGCCCCACCCAAACCTGAACCAACATGGAGACGAGAAAGTTTATTTGCTCGTTTCTTCTCCTAACAAATTTGTGGGCAACACAAACAACAAAATCAATTTGTCCCGCCGAATTTCTACATCGTTGCAAGTGCGGTCCTGCCGATGACGATCAATACAAGTATATAACAAATTGCACGCATTCTCGTTTCAACAAGGATGAAATGTTACAAGAATTACCCCCCGAAACGAATGTTTTAATTTTGACTGGAAATGATTTCCCACATTTACCACCGAACCTATTTGGTAAACTTGCACCGTACGAAAAGTTAGAAGAAATTGATTTATCACATAACAACATCAGAACAATCGATGAACAAACTTTTACAACTCGTAAAACAACACGTAATCATGTTCATAAACTGATCCTTAATAACAACGAATGGAATCCATTACCTGATGTGGACATTTTTGCTAATTTTTTGGCACTACGTAAACTTCATTTATCGAACGCTTTCGCTCGTCACGTCAAATTCAATTTGATTGCACAAATGATAACAACAAGTGCCAACAGTTTAGCCTCGTTAGAAACGCTCGATTTAAGTGATAATTCTATCGAACAGATTGAAAGTGATAATTTCCTGTGCAATTTAAAAAGTTTACAAATTCTAGATTTGTCTAAAAATAAATTGACTCGTATCACATTAAGTGAGCGATGTACTGTTCATTTGACGTATTTAGATTTGAGTAATAATCAATTTGTGATATTAGACGAGATGTCAATGACGTTTCTTTCGTCTCATATTAATACTCGAATAGATTTAAGTAGAAATCCTTTTCATTGCGATTGTCATTTAATTGAAACTGTTAAATGGTGGCAAAATGCGAGTAGAGAAATTAATGTTTTACCCGATGTCACATGTTCTAGTCCCGATCCTTGGGCTGGAAAATATTTGGATTCGATTGAAACCGATCAATTAATGTGTCACGTTGCACCTACAGTTGCAACTATAATTATTATCCTAATACTTGTCATTTTGATTTGTATTTTTGTTGCTTTACTTTTTGTTAAGCGTCAAAGTGTTAGTCGTTGTTTTTATACGACTACACAACCGTTGCGAACGAAATTTGAATATTCTACAATAAGTGAGAAACATGAGAATTTGCAAGTTGATGTTTAATTTCAATAAATGTTAATCATGAGCTTGTTTGGTATTTTCTTATAATTCCATCTCTGCAACACGTGTACGTGTAATTAGCAGCATGAACCACTTTGTAAACTGGATCGCAATCAGGTCCTGTAAGTTGCCAATTATCATCTTGTTTATTGGTATAAAATAAGCAAGTTCCATCAGCTGTTTAAATAGAAATTAAATTAAATTAAATTAATTAATTAATTAATTAATTTTTTTGTTTGTTTGTTACTTTTTGAGCAAACAAATCCGTTGTTATAAGATAATAAGGACAAAACTGCCGCTGCCGAATGAAGCCAGGTTGTTAAAGGGTATCTATAAAGAATGATGTAAATGATGTAAATTTGATGTTTTAAATCAAGTTTTCTTACTTTGTATTTCTAAGATCAACTAATGCCAGTTGTCCATCTTGGCAACCGCAAACAGCTTGTAAATTATTAAGGAAGCAACAAGCATTGACGGCACTTTGAGTGGAATAAGAGAAAATATTTTGTCTACTGGCTACACAAACTGCTCGTAAATGTTTATCCTCACACGCCAGTAAAACGAGTTTACCATTAGTACCAACTTCCCTTACATCTGTTACGAGTCAATTGAATAAGAAGAAATATGTTTTTAAACAAACGATATAACCTACTCTCTGGTGTTTGAGAGGAGATTGCACACAAACCAGATAAATCGCCACTTGATAAATGACAACCATTTATCGGTTGATCCAGTTGAATTAATGTGGCTAAACAATTTGATTTGCCACAATCCCACAATTTGGCTGATCCATCTCGTGATACTGAAATTATATTTCGCCCTTTTTCTACGATAGCAGTATCTAATACAGCTGCAACAACAAATGAAATGATAAGTAAAAGGAAATATATTCCTATATATAAATATTTTTACCTCCGACGTGACCAATGAGTGTAACGGGACATTGACCAGTCTCTGCTGACCAAATTTTAAGTTGCATATCTGCACCACCCGATAAAACGACTACACCCGAAGGGAAGAATCGACACGTATAAACATCGCCTACATGACCACTTAATTCCCTCTAAAAATAGCACCATGTTAAATGAGTTATAGTAATAATTGATATATTATTACCCGAACGATTCCACGATCAACGTCCCAAATTAATAATTTGTTTTGAGTACAAACAGAAACACCTAAGCCACCTTCACTCACATCTAAACTGACAATCTGAAACGAGCAAATTAATTAACATTAGAAAAGATTTTTTTTTTTGTTTATCTAACAATTTTTAAATTTACACTTTTAAGATGAATATTCTGAAAGACTGCATTTGGTGAGTAAAATGCAGTCTTGCAATTTGGATCTTGATGAGATACGAGTAATTTATTTTTATTGACGCTTATCACGTGAAATCCTTCCGACGCTGATACGTAAGGAATTCCGTTTGATGATAATCCCACAGTATGTAAATCTCCATGATGACTCGTTTGTCCTATAATCCGGAATATTTCAATTTTAGTTTTAAACATGTTTATATTAGATATTAATACCTGTTAATTTGCACGTTATCCACGCTTGGCCATCATTGCCGCTGTTATTTACAAAATTAATAAGGCAATTATTAGAATACTGTAGAATGGAATTTTTACCGTAATGCTTCTTGCCAATCACATTGTACTGTCATGTAAGGTAGGGAACTCATCTTCAACTCATCTTCAACGTTAGGACAGGGACAGCCATTTTCAGTCACGTGCCTGCATCTAGCGGTAAAATTACAAATGAAAACCAAAGCAGACGATTTTTTTTTATCAATTATTTTTACGGTTTTAGAAAAATATTTTGCACTGCCGGAAATGATTAACTTGAGGAAAGAGCGGTTTCAAATCATCACTGATAGGCAATTAAAAATTCAGTAACTTTTCAATAATATTATTAAGTCAAAACGTGAGCAGCAAGTAACAAGTGACGTCATCATCATCAATCCAATCACACCTACGTACATTCATTCAGGTAGACTCGCAAATGCTTCATCATTGGTCTACATATAGGACGATGCAGTTCGTTAGTTTGAGATCTACGCATGCGCATTTGTTTTTTTTTGTGTATCGGTCTGTATTTATAACAGTATGATAAGAGAAAGTTGTGTGGTTATTACTTATAAGATGGCGGCAGTGAGCTCTCGTTCACGGCCTCTACAAAAATCTAATTCATTATTTAGTCGAATTCATGGAGCGTTATCAGAAGCGATCGCACCACCAAAACTCGTCATCGACAGACGGACAATAGAAAAAACATGGAAATTGATGGACAAAGTAGTGAAATTGTGCCAACACCCGAGAATGAATTTGAAAAACAGTCCTCCATTCATCCTGGACATTTTGCCCGACACTTATCAGCACCTGCGATTGATTTATACGAAATATGAAGAAAAGATGCAGGTGTTGAATGAAAATGAATACTTTAAAGTATTCATCGAAAATTTGATGAGAAAATGTAAACAAGCCATTAAATTATTCAAAGAAGGCAAAGAGAGGATGTTTGATGAAAACTCTCATTACCGGCGTAATTTGACAAAACTTAGTTTAGTTTTTAGTCACATGTTATCAGAATTAAAAGCCGTTTTCCCAACGGGCAGTTTCAGCGGTGATCAATTTCGTGTCACGAAGAGTGATGCTGCTGATTTTTGGAGAAATGCGTTTGGAGAAAGGTATAACTATAAAAACTATGTAATTAATTAGTTTACATTATAATTTTTTCCTTTATCTTTTTCTTTTCCAGAACTGTTATTCCATGGAAAATCTTTCGACAAACATTAAACGAAGTTCATCCAATCAGTTCCGGTCTGGAAGCTATGGCTCTTAAATCTACTATCGATTTAACGTGCAATGATTATATTTCAAATTTTGAATTTGATGTTTTTACAAGGTTTACAAATTAAATTTATTCTCTCTCATGCGTAAAACTTAAGATATATTTTGTATAGGTTATTTCAACCATGGTCAACTTTATTAAGAAATTGGCAAATATTAGCTGTTACTCATCCCGGTTATGTGGCATTTTTAACATACGATGAAGTGAAAGCAAGATTACAAAAATATATCAACAAACCTGGAAGGTAATACACAAATAATTCAACTTATGCCATGTATATTACATAATTTTTTTATTATTATTTTAGTTACGTATTCAGGTTGAGTTGTACCAGACTTGGCCAATGGGCCATTGGTTATGTGACGAATGAGGGAAGTATTTTACAAACTATTCCTCAAAATAAATCACTTTGTCAAGCACTATTAGATGGATTTCGAGAAGGATTGTAAGTGTTTTCAATTAAATAGCAAATAATTTGTTTTTCAACTTTTTTTATATTTAAAATTAGTTATTTGTATCCCGATGGTCGAAATGTGAACCCAGATCTTAGCTGGGCTGTAGTTGCTACTCCTGAAGATCATATCAAAGTAACACAAGAGCAATACGAATTGTATTGTGAAATGGGATCAACATTCCAATTGTGTAAAATATGTGCTGAGAATGATAAAGATGTTCGAATAGAACCTTGTGGACATTTGTTATGTACACCTTGCCTCACGTCATGGCAGGTAGTGACAAATATCTTGTTATTATATTATATTTCAACACTTTGTTTTCAAAATTTATTAAGCAGGATTCGGAGGGTCAAGGTTGCCCTTTCTGCAGGGCAGAAATCAAGGGCACCGAACAAGTTGTGGTCGATCCATTTGATCCAAGTGGCAATCGATGTATCCGACGAGAAGACCATCGTTGCTCTTCCACAGGAAATTTGGTCGATTTGGAGGATGATGAAAATTTCGAGGTATCCGACTTGCCACGACATAATTGACTTTACAATTTTTTATATTTTTCAATAAAAGCACGAGGAATGAAAGTTTTTTTTAGTATGTCTGTGTGTGTGTTATGAATGCTAATTTTGTAATTTTTACAATGTAAAAAAAAAAAATAGAAATATTTAAGGACAGAAGTGGGAAATTAATTATTTTGATTATCATTTTGTATTGTTTTCATTCTGATATTTTTTCAAATTTGTCATTAAAACGAGAAATTTTTTTTATTTTTTTTTTTCAATTTAATGGGGATCGTCTTTGATATTTGTGATTACTTAGAAAAACCAAAGTACAAATATAAATGCTTACTACTTAATATGTGATTGGACTCAGGACTTTTTTTTAAAAAATATTTTTCACAATTGCCTGTTCGAGTTTTTTTTTTTTTTTTTTTCTTTTGCATGAGTATTGACAATGAACATGGTTTTGTTGTTTTTTTTTTGTTTTTTTTTTGTTTTTTTTTTTTTGGAATGTGTACAATTGGCAATGCATGCCAAATAAAACGATAGAGCTAAAAAAATATTTAAAGAAATAATTGTGCATGGAACATGTTTGCATGAAATGTAATTCATTTTATTATTTAACTTTCGTGAGCGACACCCTGGAAGTGTATGAGTAATTCCCAAGTTGCTGAGTCTACAAATCTGAACTTAAAAAAGGGTACGCATTTAACTGTAATTGATGGTGATGGGTTTTCTATTTTTAACTAGACGTTGGTTTTCTTTTTTTTTTTTTTAAATTATTAATCCCATTTTCTATGCAAACGAATCTAAACTAGATTTAATCTAATTTCAGGATAATCATCCTTGGACAAGCTGTTTGCAAGCATTAGCTTTGTCACCCAGATCAGAAACTGCAGAAAGAAGGGTAAAAAAAAAAAACAAAAGGTTAAAACAGATTTAAATTTTTTTTTTTTTTTGATTTGAATTACAGTCGAGCAGTCGATCACCTTTAATGTCACCCGGAACTTCACCTTCAACACAAAGAAGGAGTCAAGTATCTATACCACCACCAATACCACCAAGACGTTCATCTCCCAATCACACACCCGTTCATTCTCGGGCATCATCTCCCAGAGCTCAATCACCCGTATACATTGAAAATGAGTCATGTTCCACACCTCGAGGTGGTTCAGGTAATTAATACAGTTAATAATTATAAAATCTAATTTAGAAATTTTTTTTTTTTTTTTTTTTTGTTCAGTTTCTTATGCTGAAGTAAGATATAACGTGCCATACCCGAAAACCACGATACATTCCACTTCAGCGTCAATTAGTAGTGGTTCTTTTGTCGACCATCATAATACTGTACCGTCTACCTCTGCTATTAATCCCGGAACAAATTTGGTTGCCAAATTACATTATGCGGAATTAGCAGATACCAGCGACGATCCTAATTATGAAAACACACGCATACCACGTAAATTGGTATTAAATAATTTTTTTTTACATTTATACTAAAAACTTGTTTATTCCTAGCTAAATCCATTCCAAGTTGGAACACTAAATCAAATGATGTTCCACTGCTTCCTAACAATTGTAAAGCTTGTTGCATTACGGAAAGGAAGTTTGTAGCAAACTTACATTTTTAAATATCTTGTTTTTTCTTATATTTTACATTTATTTCATTGCAGTTGTCGGCAAAATAAACAGACTTGCGTGGATAATAAGGAGAATGATTGCATAAGTTACGAAAATCTTCACATGGATTATATTGCGCAGTTAATTGGAGAAGGATTTGCTCGTGAAGCTGTAATACGTGCTTTATGGATTACAAAAAATAATATAGATATGGCTAGAGATATTTTAAATGAATTCGGAAGCAAAAGAACGCCATCATAGAATTCAATCATTGTCATTTGAGTTGTAGTTGTGTACAAAGTAATTAAAGAAAACTTTTACTGTGTCTTTGATTATTTTTTAAAATTTTTCATTGAATTTTTACGCTTTTTTCCCTTTCGAGATATGAAATTGTGATCAATAGTCACTAGAGGTCAGCAGCTATCAGAATAAAAATTTTCAAAAAGTCATATAGTAAAATTATTTGCTAAGCTAATGAAAATTTGCTTATATTTTTTCGCTATATATCGGCGTATGTATTAAAAACATTAAAAAAGCTACGTTGTGTAGTATAGTAAACAAAGCGATCTAAAGGGAGACATGATGTCAAAGGGAGGCGATAAAATGGCGGCGTATGGCATCGTTTGCATTTACTGATTGAAATGTTTATCTACCAATCTGTTTAATTTGAGCCATGTTATAACAGTATCCGTAAGAGCCCATATTATTTTTACCCCTAAAAATTATTTGCATGTTAATTGCAACGTTAAAAATTTGTTATTTTTTTTTTTTAATGAGATTGAGTCATATTAACATTAGGCTTAATATTCGAAATGTTTTTTTGACTTGTTTTTCTCCATTCATCAACAGAATTTCGGATAATGGGTACAGCAAAACTTATGCCAAATTTAGCTGCTGTTTATTCGAGTGATGACGAGGGAAAGTAAGTTAATTACACACAAAACCGATCATTTGTTTGTAAACTAATGTGGATGCCATTTTTTTTTATTATTATTATTATTTTAGGATAGATCATAAACGAATGGCTCATAACCAAATAGAACGTCGCCGAAAGGTTAAAATAAACAACTGGATTTATCGGCTGGGAAGTTTGTTACCTGGTGTTAATAAAGACAAAAAACCAGTAAAAAAAAAATGAAATAAAATAAAAAAAAAAATCTAAGAATAATTTGACTCACGTAATTTTTCTCCTTTTTTTTTTTAGAGTAAAAACTTGATTTTAGAAAAGGCTGTTGAGTATATAAAAGAACTGCGTGATACAAATGAACAACTTTTGCTCGGTCATACCTCAGAAGTTCAAGGTTAAAACCAAAATCATATCAATTATCTAATTTGTATTAATTGAATTTGATATTTTAGCTCGTGAATTCCAGCAAATGAAAAGTCGTATTGAAGAATTGGAATTATTAAATTGCGAATTGACTCGATACATAGAACGTTCAGGTGTTTGGCAACAACGAGCCAAATACAGCAACAAATTAGATGCAGACAATGTTGTATTAGCATCATGTAATGAAAAACCACAAGTCCCTATTTTAAACAGCAAACAGGAAACAGACTTGGCCCAATCTAGTTGTGCTGTTTCATCCAATAAACCTTCACCTCTTTTACCATCAACTACAACAACGACTTGTGTAACATGTACAACAAATTCTTTATTGTCAACATCGCAATTTGTTGTTCAAAATGGAGTTGTCTTACTTCAAAACGGTGAAACTCAACCCAAAATGGAAACACTTAAACAATGTCAAAACGAATCTCGTGATGCGGTACAACCGGGAGACCCTATGGCACAGGCGAATTTATTAAACAACGGAAATGTGACAGCAGTCACTCAAGCTCTGCCCAGTATCCCAATCATGTCTACAACGAGTCAACAGACAAGTGGAAATCGACAAGTTTTGCAACAATTGCCCGTTCTTAATTATGGTAATACTGTCAATATTTTCCCCGGATTAGTTGGACAAGGACAACCTATGATCATCATTAATGAACAAGGTGTTCCTTTATTACAAAGTATGGTACCTGGACAACTCTTGTTAAACTCTGCTGCTACTACCCAATGTTGCAACACAACAAACTCAACAAATATGACACTGGGTGAACAAGTTGTACTCAAATCATTACCGGGACAACCTTCTACAACTGGTCATATATTAGTTAGCACAGCGTTAAATCATCCAACTGAAACACCTACAAATTTATCATGTAACATTGGAGGAACTCGAGTTATGGTTAAGCCACCTCGTCCCCACATGATAAACAAAGTGAATAATACTGTGGTACAAGATTTTACAAATACTTCACTAACTAACACTGGTCAATTAATATTTTCTACAACGCCACCAGCTAATAAATTATTAATGTCACCTCACACATCTCAACCACTCACATTAACTTGCGATGTAAATATGGTTAATGTTGCTACTTCAGCTAACAACATTAATTCTTCTCTATCATTAAAATCGTGTGCTGGTGCTGGTAATGGTGGTGGTAATACAGTGTTAGTCAATTCAGCACCTCAATGTACCATGAATCCGGGTATTGTTTCAGCTGATGCACAACAAATGCAAACATTATTGGCAGGCCAAGTTATAAATCGAACTGCTTTTCTACAGTCACAGCCAAATTCTTTGCAAATTTTACCGCAACAAACATTAACGAGAGATCCATTGTTAAATGAAGTTGCAGCAAATTCACAATTGCCATCAGCTTTACTTTTACCCAATGGTCAGCTCATTCCAGTTGTCAGTCAACCTTCATTAATGTTTCCAGGAGCTGCTCCAATTACGGGAAGTTTATTAATGGCACCACCACAACAACAACAACAACAACAACAACAGCAGCAGCAACAGCAACAAAATACAATTTTACAGCCTCAAGTTCACAATTCACCCGCTTTGGTTGCTACGCCTACACAACCTAAAACGAGTAAAGCACAAGTTATAAAAGAAACGACTTCAAAAATTATTGCAACTCAAGCGGATACAGTTCATGATGTAACAAAAAATAAAACTCCTTGTACAAGTGGTTCAATGAATGAATTCATCAAATCTGTAACGACAACGGCAGCAGCAAATCATTCGTGTAACAACAACAAAAAGTCAGTAAAACGTTCGCCAAGAGTTATTAAACCAAAACCAAGTTGTACAACGAAACCACCGGTGACAAGCGCTGCAGATAAAGTCACTTGTACAAATTCTTTAGTGATGAGCACTAAAACTTGTACAAGTAAGAAAACAACAAAAGATACTACACTCCCTTCGTTTCAAGTAACATCAGTTGAAAAAAGTATCACGTCTAAACCTCTGTGCATTGCTACTGACATTTTAGCCAAAGCGACAGAATCAATTTTCTCAAGTTCATTATCAGATCCATCTCCACCAATATCACGATTTTATAATTGTGATAGTGCTGATTACCCAGTTCAAACTTCAGAATCACAAAATACTAAAAAACTTGATGAGACTAATGAAGAGAGAGAAAAAGCCCAACCTAAATCAAATAAAGGAGGAGCTGACATTTTACAAGATTTAGTCGCTGATGTTTATACTGTAGAAGATCGTGACATGCCACTTTTGCAACCAATTAGTCCACCAACAAGAAATGTTAACAAAGAAGAAAAATGTTTAGTTGATAATGATCATTCGAGCGAGCAAAGCGCTCCAAGTTTGAGCGCTATGATACCCGATTCAACTTCATTACCGACTAAAAGAACGCAAGATTCGCCTGTAACTACTTTTCCTTTGAAGAGAGTTCGTCAAGAAGAAAAGAAAGAAATTCTAACAACACGACCAGTCACTAAAGATGAAACGGAATTTGCACCTGCCTGTAGTACGAGCAGTGGAGCGAGTGTGAATTTTCTTTCTGTTAGCCAATTAGCGAGCAGTAGTTTCACTATTGATACCTCATTATGCAATGAGAATTCGCCTCTAGGAAGTATTTCTCCTTTACTCGTTAGTCCAACTAAAAGTAATGGCTCAGATGGATTTCTTACATCTACTGGCTCGACTGGTAATAACATTTTCGACTCTGGCAATGAGACGAATAAATCAAATGAAAATTGTTTAGCCATGTCTACTTCTTTACAAGATGCTTCATCCGTTACACAAACGGATCTGGAGAAAAATACAGCACAAGAAACGAATTCAGACTTCTTACCAAATACCCAAAACCATTTTCATATGGAATCTCCAACGAGAAGAGATGAAAATAATTCTGCTGAAACAGATTTTACTATGAATGCCATACAAACTTCAAAATCTGTCATCAATTCTCATTGTTTTTCTCACGTCAATTATTCAACAAATAATAATTCCGATAATAATATGATGAATACAAAGTTGACGACAGTTGACAACATGAATTTAGATGTGTCAACTTCTAATGGTAATCAAGTGTCATCCTTTGTAGGAAGCATCGATCAAATAACACCCATTCGTAATAACAACCGAACACCAATAGCCAGCATTTCAAGTTTTGTTTCCGCACCGACATCTTCATGCAATACAAATTCATTACAAGCATCATCTTTCAGCATGCCTGATTTATTGCATACTAACAATAATAATAGTAATAATAATTTAACAAACATGCCTACCATTTCTTCATCAATTAATAACAACAATAATTTGCTTCTTCAATCCAATCAAGAAATGAACGATTCCTCCATTCTATCAAATGATGTTTCGTGTGAAAATGTTCCATCATTTAATTTCAACTTTTTTGGTCAAACAAATCAATCGTGTGTACCCAGTGCTCAAATTACAACTCAAATGCCGTCCTCTACATTTAATCAAGCTTATCCACTAACTAATAACCGACGTCAACAACCTGCAACTTCATCTTCGCTTCCCCTGTTTCATAATTCCAAATCGAAACCATTAAATAGAAGACAAAGTACCTCTGACGATATAATGTCCTCAACTGGAATGGTATTGCATCCTACACATCGGCCATCATCGTCAGGTACTGCTATGAACGTAATACAAGGTGATGCAACACCACAACCGTCACCCACACAATCAGTCACTTCACCGGTTTATCATAACCGCAGAGCAACTACCGTTGGAGGATCAAATTATTCAGCTGAAGCATTAATAAGTCAAGGAACTTATATAACATCACCCAAAACCAATCATCATCACCACAATCCCACATTTTCACACGTGCCAAAACACATAATGCAGCAACAGCCTCAGCAACAACAACAGCAGCAGCAGCAACAACAACAACAACAACAACAACAACAAGCATTATCTTCACGATCCATCATTTCATATTCTGCAGAGAGTCTCATTCAAACACAAGCAGAAAGACAATCAAATTGCTCTCAAGTAAATCAATCGTGTCTTGTTCAACAATCAGTCACAACTGGAATGAATTCAACTATTTGCACTATTTCGCACGCGCCAACAAATACTACTCAGCCATTATGTTTTGCTACTGCACATAATATGAAACAAATGAATTGTGCTCAGTCAAGTACTCTGATGCATTTTGATGTTCCAGTGCAAAAGTCTGTAACTACAACAAGTCAGCAACCACAAAGTGACCAATTGTCTTCTTCATTTTCATTCAGTCTGAGACACGCTAATTCTAATCATACGCATCAAACAGCACAACAAGGTCAAGTACCGCATTTAACTTATCCACCAAATATGTTTCATTATTCACAACCTCAAAAGCAAAGTACTAATACATTTTCTCAGCAACTTGCTCCTTGTATTAATATTGTTCCGGGACAACAACAGAATTGCCCTACTGATGTTACTACTTTTAACCATCAATTAACAACGTCACAATTTTCTGAACAGTTTGCCCCCACTAATAATTCAAACAATTTCTCAGAAAAGAATAAGAAACAAGATTCTTTGGGTGGTAGTAACAAGAGCAACAAAAATACAAAACAAAATCAAAAGAAAAAGCAACAACAGCAGCAGCAGCAACAACAACAACAACAGCAGCAACAACAACAACAACATTACACTTCTATGGAGGAAGTAAATTTATCAAATTCCATTTTTGAAACGAATAGGAGTGTAACTCCTTATTTCGGAGTGCCAAATTTGTCACCTCCAAGAAATGAAGCACCAACTTATATCCCTAATCCTAATGGATTATTTAACTCTCAGAGACCATTAGGAGCAAATACAGTAACGAGTCAAAATAAAACTCCAGCAGAAATTGGAACGTCTTACAACACTCTTTTTCCACCAAGATCACAAACTGGATTGAACTTAAACTTTCAAGCTCCAGGATTTGGAATGAATCATGTTCATAGTGGGACAAGTGCAATGACTAATCAAATGTCTACGCATGGAAATGTTACTAATTTTAATTTAAGTAACATTTTTCCTGATATTAGCAGCACAGGAGAAAGTCTTAATATATCACCTATTAAATTTCATCCAGGCAATTCCATCTTATCTACTGACACTCAACATCATCATCAACCTGCCCCTGCACTTTATAACCGGCCAGTTTTGCATAATGGAATGAGCATTAATAGTCTACTACATAATCCACATACAAGTTTTGACGCTGCAAGAAGTCAAATGCCAAACGGAATGCCACCTGCCTTCCATACCCATACACCTTCATTTAGTAATGTTGTTCCTACTTTAAATTTTGCCATGCATGAACATTGATTAATTCTTTTTCTAATTGTATATAACATTTTGTGTAAATTACTGTGTAATATCCAGTTAATTAATTGTTTCTTATTGCTTAAACCGTTGTCACTTTTCAATGTTATATAATAAAAATTGTTTTTAGTTATTGATCAATCTTGCTATCAATCATTATTCTATCGGCAAATGATTGTCACGGCTTACTGACCGCTTACAATAGAGTTGATGATGACGTCAACAATAGTGCTTAAAGTATAGGAACGTGACAACAAATTACTCATTGTGTTGACGTCACATCTAATCTAATGCTACACCACCAACTAATTTATCAAAAGAGCAGGTGGCGTCGTTTTAGCCGCTTGCCCACCTGTTGTTGGATGATCAACGACTCCTAATATCAACTACAGCTAACAATAGGTATTTCTTTTCTACATTTTCGAATATTTAAACTAATTTATATTGTTACACCAAAGGGAAAGAAAGTTTCACTTTTTATTACTAAGTTTTTTTTTTTTTTTTGTTCAGGTCGATGACGCATCAGTGTAAAGTGTTGTCTTTTATTTATTCTATTTTAGGAGGTGTAATTTACAACACATTTCAAAGAATTAATCTTACTTCAAATTTTACTTATCATTGGCAAGTTATTATTTCTTATCAAACACAAAAGATAAAGTGAATAGAAAACTTTGAATTTAAAATTTTAAAAAAGATTGGTTGAGCAGTTCTTTTCAAGACATGCTTCTGTGAACATTCCTTTTCAGGTCAGCAGTTTAGGATAGAAATTTTTTAATTAGAAAACTTTAGTCACAATAGTTTAGTTATCCCCTCTTTAGGGTAGCCTCCATTGCGCAACAGGGATGGTTTGGTATACATATCTCATATTATTGATTTCTTTCAAGATTGTCTGCAAAGCAAACCATTTTCTTTCCTATTGCATAATACAAATATCCGTTCTCATTACAAAACATTATCATTTCTGTTTTTTTTAAATGGCTAGATCAAGCAAAATAATGCACGGACAAAAGGTTTGGGCACCAGATGGAACCGATGGATTCATTTTAGGTAAAATAATTGATTTGACGAGCGATGGGGTTACGATTCAACCAGCTGATAGTCGACATAAGGTATATATATAGAATGAAATATTTTTATAAGTTTTTTACACATTTAATGTATATTTAATTAAAGCCAATAACAGCATCCTACGATAGAGTGTTTCCAGCTGAGGAAGATGATAACAAGGATGTGGAAGATAATTGTAAAATATTTAATTATACAATTTCAATTATCCATATAATTTATCCATATATATATAGGTAGTTTGATGTATTTGAATGAAGCTACATTATTAAATAACATTCGCCTTCGTTATAAAAAGGATGATATATATGTAAGTTTAATAGAAAAAAGTTTGTATGTGTTGTATATATATATAATATCATTATGTTTTAAACAGACGTATGTGGCAAATATAGTGATTGCTGTTAACCCTTATTTTGAAATTCGTAATTTGTATTCACTCACAACTATTAAACAATACCAAGGAAAATCTCTCGGAGTTCTTCCACCTCACGTATTTGCTATAGGTATATAAAATTAGTATATAAATAATTTGTCAATTTGTTTTGTATAAATATATATATTTATATACAGCGGATAAAGCATTTCGGGACATGAAAGCTCTTAAACTAAGTCAATCCATAATAGTGAGTGGTGAATCTGGAGCAGGAAAAACAGAATCAACTAAATATGTATTGAGATATTTATGCGAATCATGGGGCTCTCATGCTGGTCATATTGAGCAGAGAATTTTGGACGGTAACAACATTATTTATTATTTATATGCTAAAATTAATTTAATATCTATAAATTATAGCTAATCCTGTATTGGAAGCATTTGGTAATGCAAAAACCGTTCGAAATAACAACAGCAGTAGATTTGGAAAATTTATAGAAATTCATTTTAACGAAAAGGTACTTATATATAGTCATTTCATATTTTACAATTACAAATACGGTTAATTTTTAATTTAGTGTGCAGTTGCGGGTGGATTTATTTCTCACTATCTACTAGAAAAATCGAGAATATGTAGTCAAAACAAGGATGAAAGAAACTATCACATTTTCTACCAACTCTGTGCTGGTGCACCTGAATCTTTATACCAACAACTCAAACTGAATAATCCTGATCAATTCCGCGTACGAGTATAATAATAATTAATAAATATATATATATATATAATATTTTTTACGTATTGCAGTATTTAAACAAGGGATGCACACAATACTTTTCTTCGAATGAAGTAGATAAAAAATTAAACATTAACAGAAAAAGCAATTTGCATGAGAAAAAAGGACCTCTACGTGATCCATTGATTGACGACGTCAAAGATTTCCAAGCTTTGGATTTGGCTCTTACAAACATGGGATTATCCGATAAAGAACGCTTCTCCATTTACGCTGTTGTAGCTGCTGTCCTCCATTTGGGCAACATTTCCTTCGAGGATAACCCAGATGATTCAAAGGGTTAATATTATTAACCCATTTCTATCAATTACATATTATTACTCTTTATTTATTTAATTATAGGCGGTAGTCGCATTTCACCATCATCCGAATCTGCACTAATGGTGGCAGCATCTTTGATGGGCGTAGACAGAGAAGAATTACGTCAATCCCTTGTTTCGAGAATAATGCAGACCAGTAAAGGGGGCATGAAAGGAACAGTAATCATGTAAATATATCGTATATATATATATATATAAATAAAATATTTATTTATATTTTATTCTTTATAAAGGGTCCCTTTGAAGGTCTATGAAGCAAATAGCGCACGAGATGCTCTAGCAAAGGCTATGTATTCGAGATTATTTGATTACATCGTACACAGGATCAACAATAGCATTCCTTCAACTAGTTCAACTTACTACATAGGAGTGTTAGATATTGCAGGATTCGGTATTGAGTTGAAAATATTTTATAAATAATAATAATACATAAATAATATTATTCAATTTGCAGAGTATTTTACCGTTAATAGCTTCGAACAATTTTGTATTAATTATTGTAACGAAAAATTGCAACAATTTTTCAATGAACGAATTTTAAATGAAGAGCAAAATTTATACGAAAAGGAAGGATTAGGTGTGAAACGTATTGATTACGTTGATAACCAAGATTGTATTGGTAAATATTACATTGTGTTCGGTTATTATTATTGAAATTTATTTTTATCAATTATCAATTTTATAGATCTAATCGAACGGAAAGGCAATGGCATTTTCGATTTGTTAAATGAAGAGAGTAAATTACCAAAACCAAGCCACAATCATTTCACAACTGTCGTTCACTCCAACAACTGCTCTCACTTCCGACTTGATCTTCCACGAAAATCGAAACTACGAGATCACCGCGAAATACGAGACGACGAAGGATTTTTAATTCGACATTTTGCAGGAGCAGTCTGCTATCAAACAGTATACAATATTAAATATTAAAAGTAATAACCTGAACTAATCTCATTATTACACAGGCTCAATTCATCGAAAAAAATAACGATGCTTTACACGCTTCTTTAGAAGGATTAGTTCAAGAAAGCAAAAATCCATTTATATGCAAATTATTTGAAGGTGATGTACAAGCTACAAAAGGAAAATTATCTTTTATAAGCGTTGGCAGTAAATTCCAAAAACAGCTGCAAGAACTTATGGATAAATTATCTAGCACCGTATAATATTATAACTTATTTAAAAACGAATACAACATTCTAATTGACACGAAATTATTATAGGGAACAAATTTTATTCGTTGTATAAAACCAAATTTGAAAATGGTTGATCATCAATTTGAAGGAGGTCAAATTTTAAGTCAATTACAATGTTCGGGAATGACATCAGTACTAGAACTCATGCAACAAGGATATCCATCAAGAGCTCTTTTCTCCGATTTATACAACATGTATAAAAATTATTTGCCCAAAGAATTGGCAAGACTCGATCCAAGATTGTTTTGCAAAGTAATAGAAAATATATTCCCATTTCACATCATACACATTACCTAACATTTTATATACATGTATATATACAGGCTCTGTTTCGTGCTTTGGGTTTGAACGAGAATGATTTCAAATTCGGATTGACTAAAGTTTTTTTCCGGCCGGGAAAATTTGCTGAATTTGATCAAATTATGAAATCTGATCCTGATAATTTGGCTGAAATGGTTCGAAAAGTTCGAAAATGGTTAATTATATCTCGGTGGAAGAAGACTCAATGGTGCAGCCTTTCAGTCATCAAATGTAATTAAAAATGAGAAAATCATTTATATCAATATAATACATTTCTTATTATTTCCTAGTAAAAAACAAAATCTTATACCGTCGTGCCAATTTGATCATCATTCAAAAGTCAGTTCGAATGTGGTTGGCTCAACGAAAATACAAACATCGTTACCAGGGAATTTTGAAAGTCAAGAAATTACAAACACCATTAAAACAACTACAACATATTGTCGGCCAACTTAAGGTGGACAAACAACAGTCTGCATCTCAAGTTGAATTATTGGCTAAAGATTTGGAAGGACTAATCTACAAAATGAGAACTACTCCTATGAAAAGAGAAGAAATTGATAGACAATATTCCAATATGGTTAAAAGTATGGATAATGAATTGAATAATTTGAAGAAAAAACTCGAACAACAACGTATCGCTCAAGAGCAAGAACGTTTACGATTAATCCAAAGTGAAATGGAAAAAGAAAAACAGAAACGACAAGAAGAAGCCAGAAAAGTTAAAGAAGATGAGGATAATCGCAAAAAGAAATTAGAAATTGAAACGAAAAGAAAAGCCGAGCAAGAAATATTTCAAAAACAAGAAGAGAAAAATAAAGAACAAGAAGCTGCTATTGAAGCTCAATTGCTTATAGAACGTGAAATATTTGCTAAAGAGTGAGAAAAGATTTCAATTTAATTAATTTTCCAATTGTATAATTTTCTATTTTTAGACAAGCAATACACGAACAAGAACGACGTGATCATGA
Organism: Pachymerium ferrugineum; assembly: GCA_034686365.1. Lineage (NCBI taxonomy): Eukaryota > Metazoa > Arthropoda > Chilopoda > Geophilomorpha > Geophilidae > Pachymerium > Pachymerium ferrugineum. The sequence continues at coordinate 18,749 of JAQGAS010000689.1, read as the reverse complement.
ATTAGCTTTACGATTAGCTGAAGAAACAAATGGACAAGTAGATGAATGGCAGCCACTTAAAAGATCTGACGCTGTAGTAAATCAACGTCAAATGGCAGCTAATAAAAAATATGATTTATCCAAATGGAAATATTCACAACTCAGAGATGTCATCAACACATCTTGCGGTAATTTCACTTTTCTATTATACTAAACTGAAATTATTCATTTTTAAATATATAATAACAGATTTGGAATTACTGGATGCTTGTAAAGAAGAATTTCATCGCCGTCTTAAAGTCTATCATTCGTGGAAAAATAAGAATAAGAAACAAAATGAACACGAACCATCACGAGCTCCTCCTTCTGTTATGGAATGTGCACAAAGAAATGGACCACAACCGCCCATTCGCATGTCATCTTTAAAAGAAACGAATGGACATAGATATTTTCGAATTCCATTCATGCGACCCCAAGAACAAAATCGTTCCGCAAATCCTCATCTTAAAGGATGGTGGTACGCACATTTTCATGGCCAATGGATCGCACGTCAAATGGAGTTACATCCAAATAAACCACCCATTTTACTCGTTGCTGGTAATTTATTGCATTTTCTATTTTATACATCCTATTACGAAAACATTTTTTTTTTTTTTAAAGGCAAAGAGGACATGCAGATGTGCGAATTAAGTTTGGAAGAAACTGGATTAACGAGAAAACGAGGTGCTGAAATTTTGGAACAAGAATTTGAGAACGAATGGCGTAGACAAGGTGGAGATTCTTATATTAAACGCTAAATGACATTTATTTACCACTGGCATCTAGAGCATTTTATCACTTTTATAATCTAACAATTTGTTTAATCAATAGCTGTAGTAACATATTAATGTTTTAAATCTATAACGAGTGTTAAAAATTGTTAAAATAGAATCAAAACACAAAAGAAAATTGTATTGGGTGTTACAAAAAAAAATCTTGTATAGTATTTTTGCAGTATGTACTTAATATATTTATCAAATTAGTTACACAAAAATACTTTGCAGTTAAAATACGTTTGAGCTGTAAAAATGATGTTAAAACATTTGGAAATTTAATTGTGTACAATAAAAAAGGCAAATTTTATTTTAACATTTTTTAAATTATTTCAAACTACTTTGCAAAATTTCATATAGACTTTACTACGTTGTATCATCACATTCACTTAAAACTTATTGACAACGTAAGAAGTGTCAAAACCATAACCTAATACATATACAGAATCATTCCAAGAATACATTTCAATAAGTCAACACGGAATATAGAACCAAAATGAAAAAATTTGAGTTGCAATGAACTGTTCAAATTAAAGAACAACATGGCGCACTCCTATCGCTTGTGTTTGTTACCCTCAAAATGATGACATTTCCTGGCGAAATCACTTATTAGAAAAAATCACAAACTCCCTATAATTAAAGTTAACACATTCAATTTACTAACCCAAAAAGTTACAACCTCTTAGCAACTAAAATTAAACCACGAGACAATAACTTGTAGGGAAAGATGGTTTACTCGCCCGGTATCAATCTCTAATTTCAGCCGATTATCCTAATAGTGATGTAAATGCTCACAAAATATAAACGCTGATATTAAGCCCAGTGTCTCCAGTAAATAAGCTCACAATTAATTTTTTGATATAATAAATAGCAACGCCGAGATCAGTTAGTTTTTCTACCCAACAAACACAGACTAGAGGCAGCCACCAGTCAATTTGGCGCAGCCGAGAGAGTTCAAATTATTTGTAGCTTTCGGTGAGGTCGGCGCTTGCTTAATAAATACCAACTCTCGCCCGTGCGTCGTACACATTTTCCCTTACACTTACAAGAGAAATATGTCTGAAGCAGCAGTCTCTGCGAAAGGAAAACCAACTAAATCGAAAGGAAGCAAGGCTAAAAAGTCGAAAATGTCTGTCAATCACCCGAAATACACTGACATGTCAGTTGCTGCTATTAATGCTCTCAAAGGTATACCTGACAAATTTTCATTTTAAAAAAGTTATATAATATTTTTTTTTGTTTTAAAGAAAAGAATGGTTCATCTCGTCAAGCAATTCTCAAATACATCATGGATCATTACAACATGGGCAAAAATGGTAAAGCTGTCAACACTCATTTGAAAATGGCTTTGAAAAGAGCAATTGCAACTGGACTTTTAAAACACGCAAAAGGTCAAGGTGCATCTGGATCATTCCGAGTTTCTGACAAAGTCAACCCAACAGTCATGAAAAAAGTGACCGAAGTTGTGAAAACGCCCATTGAAAAGGTCAAAGTTGAAAAAGTGAAAAAAGAAAAGAAAATACCTAAAAGGTCTCCTCTTAAGAAGATTACCAAGGCTAAAAAAGCAAAGTCACCCAAGAAAGTGGTTAAAGCTAAGAAAGTGACAAGTCCAAAAAAATCAATGGCTAAGAAACGTGTAGGGAGACCCAAGAAATTGAAGTCGCCAGTCAAGGCTAAGAAATAAATTAACAAAGTTATTTAATCATTATATCATCTCAGATCATTCTAATTCCTCAATGTAATATATCATTTGTATCATTAAAATATTTTAAAAAATTAAAATTGTGTCAGAAAAAGTATTTTTTTTAAAAAAAAACAAAACAAGTATTTCACGCATGCGCCAGAGATTGACCTTAAAATGCACCACCAGATAGCGCCTAAGTACAGGCCTAAAACGAGTATCAATGGCGTGCGCTACTAAATCAGGAGTAGAAGATATTGAGGATTTGACGGGGGAGATAATTAGTAATGTTTCAAGACCCGTATCTAATGTAGTAATTCCTCACGTGAAACGATCAAAGGCTTGCGATCTAAAAGTTGTCGCAGAGAGTTTTATTCCTGGTAGATTTAATTGATGAAAAGTTTGAGAACAGTTTATATAATTATATTTAATTTTTAGGAATTCATAAGATATATATAAAAACTTGGGGATGTTCGCACAATAACTCAGACAGCGAATATATGGCCGGACAGTTGGCTGCGACTGGTTATAAAATTCTAGGTATTCATTTAGTAATTTTTTGTATTGTCTAAGTTGAAAACAGTTTTTTCCTAGACGATAAGACTATGGCTGATTTGTGGCTACTTAATAGTTGCACCGTAAAGAATCCTGCTGAAGATCACCTTCGAAATGAAATAAATTTAGCAAAAAAATTGAATAAAAATGTTGTTATTGCTGGGTGCGTTTCTCAAGCTGCTCCAAATTCTCAATTTCTTCATGGCTTGAGTATTATCGGAGTGCAACAAATTGATCGAATTGTAGAAGTGGTAGAAGAAACACTTAAAGGAAATTCTGTACGTTTATTATCACAAAAGAAAGAAAACGGAAAAAGATGTGGCGGTGCTTCTTTACTATTGCCTAAAATTCGAAAAAATCCTTTAATTGAAATTATAGCTATTAATACTGGGTAAACACGTGAATGAATATTTTTTTATTTTATTAATATTAATAATTTGATTTTGGTTTAGATGCTTAAATCAATGTACATATTGCAAAACAAAACATGCAAGAGGAAATTTAGCTAGTTATAAAATTGAGGAAATTGTAGAAAGAGCTAAACAAGCATTTTCAGGTATATTCAAGTTTTAGCAGTTTATTAATAATTTAATATTTTAAATGTTTAGAAGGTGTAGTCGAGATTTGGTTAACTTCGGAAGACACGGGAGCTTACGGCCGTGATATTGGAGTAACTCTTCCCGATTTGTTATGGCAGTTAGTTCAAGTAATACCTGATGGATGTATGTTGCGAATTGGTATGACGAATCCACCCTATATTTTGGATCACTTACAAGTAGAAATTATTATTTTTCTAATTTTTCATCTTTTTTTAATGTATTGATCATTTGTAGGAGATGGCGAAAATATTTTCTCTCCCGTGCGTCTACAAATTTTTACATATTCCTGTTCAATCCGGGAGTGATCAAGTTCTTGGCGATATGAAAAGAGAATATTTTGTGGCAGATTTTGAAAGAGTTGTGGATTATTTAAGAGAAAAGTATTTAAATAAACTATTTTGTAATAAAGTTATAATATTTATAATGGTTTCTTTTTCATAGGGTGCCAGGAATTACAATTGCAACAGATTTAATTTGTGGATTTCCTACCGAAACAGACCAAGTACGTAATTACCATATTATCGGTTAAGTGTTTTGGCTGAACTGGACAATTCCGTGAGGGTACATTACGGGGCAAATGATACAAATCGGCCGAATTAGTTGATCATATGATGTGTCAGATCATTTGTGATGATAAAAGCTTTTTTTTTTTTTTTTTTTTTTTATTTTTTTTTTTTTAGGATTTTGAAGGAACTGTGCGCTTAGTTGAAAAATATAAATTTCCAAGTTTGTTTACTAATCAGTTTTACCCGAGGCCAAATACACCCGCTGCCAAAATGACCCGGATTCCTACACAAGTGGTAAAAAAAAAAAAACAATATGCATTTACAAATGGTACAAGTTATCAGACCATTTTTTTTTTTTTTTCTTTGCTAATTTAGGTGAAGCAACGGACGAAAAAAATTTCAGACGTGTTTGCTCAAATTTTTCCTTACATTGATAGAGTAGGGTTGGAATATTGCATTTTAGTGACGGAAACATCTAATGATGGTAAACATTACGTGGGCCATAACAAGTTTTACGAGCAGGTAACTGAATTTTATTTTTAAATTTGTTTTGTGGGAAGAAAATTAATTGAAACAATTGTATTTAGATTCTTGTGTTGAAAGAAGAGAATTTATTAGGAAAAATGTTTGATGTAAAAATTATATCTAGTGGAAAACATTTCATGATTGGTGTCAGGTTAAAAAAGAATAAACCTGTTTCACCAAATGTAATCAATAGATTAGACGAGAAAAGATTTTATTGGCAATTGGCGGTTGTTGCATTCGTCATTTTATTGTTAGCTACATTTGTAAACAATGATCTGTTTAATTTGAAATTTATTTTCTAACTGTAACTTTAATAGAAAGATACAAAAAATACTGTCTTTTTTCAATTAAAACCCTCGTATTTTGTTTTAAACGTTTATAATCAAGTAAAATTTGAATTAACCGTTGACTTTATAATGCATTTCCAAATGCTAAAAATATATATATATAAAAAAAAGGTAAGCCGCTGGCTTACTAAAATAGACAAGATAAAATGACGTCAGTAAAATCTAATTTTGCACAAGTTTTTAAATAAAAGCAAAAGGGCGAGGCTTTCCAATGGGCGCGTTCCAGGTGTACTTGGTTTTATCTATTTGTTTACCTATACTTTTTATTGGGTGCCGTGCAAGTCAAGATTTCTGTATAGGTTTAAATCAAGGAATAACATGTAGTGTCCCATATAAAACTTTAATAGGTCAACGTGAATTTTATTCATTTCTTGGTTTACGTTATGCTAAACCTCCTGTTGGGCTACTTCGATTTCTGGTAATGAACTTACTTTTATATTTGCATTTGTTTTTTTAACCAAATTTATCATTTTTTTAGGCACCGGATAAGGAGTTTAAATGGGAACCATTCAAGCGCCTGGAATCATCGTATGCACCCATCTGCTTGCAATGGGATACTCACCAAGATTCGTTTATCGGGGATGAAGATTGTCTCTTTTTAAATGTGTATACCCCAAGTTCATCACTTAGCATCAAGTCCTCATTATTACCTGTTTTGATTTTTATTCATGGTGGAGGAGGATTTACTCAAGGCAGTGGTAATTTTTATGAGCCTCATTTCTTATTAGATCAAGATGTGATTGTCATTACAGTGCAATATCGATTAGGAGTATTAGGTTATCCTTTTTTTTCTTTGCTTTATATTGTCAAATTATAATATATATTATAATATATACTTTAATTAGGTTTTTTGAGTTTGGAGAATCCGGATGCAGCTGGTAATAATGGTTTATTAGACATTATTGCTGCATTAGAATGGGTGCAAGATAATATTGACCATTTTGGAGGTAACCCACAAAGTGTCACTTTGATGGGACAAGGTTCTGGAGGAACAATAGTAGGATTATTGATTGCATCTCCACTGACTAAAAGTTATTTGATTTTCTCGTTATTTTTCAATATATATATATATATAAATATTAAATATTAAATTTTATTTATTTAATAGAGTTATTCCATAAGGCAATTTTACAAAGTGGTTCACCTTTAAGTGATTGGGCGATACAAGAGAATCCTCGAATGGTGGCTTTAAATTTATCTGTCCTAGTTGGATGCACGGAAAAAGATGATGATGATATTTTGATGAAATGTCTTCGGGAAAAAACCCCTCATGCGCTCTTAAATGCGCAGAAAAAATTAATGGTTAAATGATTAAATATTTATTTTGATAATTGAATACATTTCAAAGACAATTTCAGACACACATGTATTTCCCGGTTCTATTTGCACCTATTGTCGATGCAAAATTTGCATGTTCTCCAGTTTTACCATCGACTCCTCAACAAATTTTTTCAAAAGGTCATCAAAATGACGTACCTATGATAATTGGAGAGACAACAAATGAAGGGTTAACCTTTTATGAAGGTATACCAACAAGAAATTTAATTGAATTCAACTTAATTTATTAATTGCCAATAGCATTAGAACTTGCTTTTGATTTGCACTCTCCAGGAGGTTCATTTTATCGTGACTGTTTTGTACCTGATCTTTTACTCAATCTCTTTGACAACAAAGCTATTACTCAAGATGTATGGCAAGCAGTGAAAGAAATTTATTTTCGGGATGTGAATTTTTTTGAACCTTCTCAAGTGATTCCACCATTTATTGAAGTATTCGTAATTTGTTGTTATTTTTTTGTTGATAACATTTTAATTTTACGAAAAAGTTTCTAGGTGATGTAACTGTGTCTCTATCTATTGATGAGTTAGTTCGTGCCCATTCGCAAATTGCTCCCACATACTACTACGTTTTTGCCTATCGTAAATATTCATTGTTTGAACGTCCTACAATTGATCAAAAACTTGAAATGGCAAGCGATACTAAATTACGGGCTTATTTTCAAGGCGGTATCACACGGAATAAACTTAACTAAAATTTTAATGTTAATTAGTTGTTTTGTAGCTGCATTTCATGGAGATGATTTGTCACACCTATTTATTGTTCGTGACTCCGCCAGGTTTTCTCCCAAAACCAAAAAAACAGATTTTCAATTCACCAAATCGACAATCTGCCTTTTCACAGCATTCGTAACATTGCAGTAAAACTAAACTTATCTTTTTCATTTATTTTTCATTAATAATTTTTTTTTATCCTCTAGAAATTTCTCTACCTTAAATTCCTGGGATTGCAGACAGCCAGATGCATACATAGACGCTTTACCATTAATTTCCAGGTATTGATAAATTTTAAGTTGAAAATTTGTTTGACTTGTATTGATTTTCATTGAGATTAGAAGGCCTGTACAGTTTCGTTTAACGGGTATGAAAGAAAGTGATTGGCCACAATTTACTCGCGAGACGCAACACTATTTGCATTTAAATACTGTGTTTAGTATTAGAAAAAAATATCGACATCGTGAACGTGCTGTACTACGAGATGTATTGCGTCAAGCACAACAAGCTGAAAATCTGCTGCAAGAAAAAGAAGAAGCAGAAAATGCAAAACATCCGTATTATATCGCTGTATGGGTGTTGGTAGCGTTCTGTGCGGTATTGATATTAGGTGTTTTTGCGTTATTGTCTGTTCGAGTTGGAGCTTCTGCAGATTATAATATCGGTACATAAGATTTAATAAGTTTATAACCTTTTGTATAAAATAAAGATAGAGTAATTAAGAGTAAGGTGTTGTTATGTCTTTTTTACCATGAGATGTTCAAAAACCAATCTAATTCCCGCTAGAACGAATTATTGAAGCGCCGTTTCTTGTTAGTTAAATGAATCACCACAAGATGGAAGCATCTCCATGAAATTCAAAACAAGAATGATATCATTGGATCACGTGAGCAGCGCTCACCGTTCTGATTGGCTATGAAGGCGGAAAACAAGGTTGAAAGAGTGTAATATTACACTCTTTTAATGCCATGATGCGAGATGAAAGGTAATATAATAAAAATATTAGCTGATCAAATGATAATATCTAGGATGTTTTCTTGCAGTTAGAGTAATATCACCGATTATTAACAAAATTACGGCTGAATCAACAGCAGAAACAGACGTAGTCAACATTTTAACGGCCATCAGAGCAGCACAAACCCAGATGAAAATTGAGAAAAACCACCAGCTCTTCGGGTGAATGAATAAGATAATTTCATTAAAATTTATTTATTAAGTTGTGTTTAAAAGGATTTTAAACACAAAATTTGGTAAATCCTCTTAGAGGATTTTACACCTCACACACTCACATAAGTAAATCCTCTTAAAGGATTTTTCCACAAACACGTTTACCTGTGTTTTGAAACAGGTAACATTTACACCTAGTAAATCCTCTTAAAGGATTTTTCCACAAACACATGTTTACCTGTGTTTTGAAACAGGTAACATTTTTACACCTAGTAAATCCTCTTAAAGGATTTTTCCACAAACACATGTTTACCTGTGTTTTGAAACAGGTAACATTTTTACATCTAGTGAATCCTCTTAAAGGATTTTTCCACAAACACATGTTTACCTGTGTTTTGAAACAGGTAAATTTTTTTAATCCTCAACTCAAGATGATTTACTAAGTTATGTTTAAAATCCTTTAAATGTGTTATTCTAACGAGTGTTTTAATTTTTTGAGCTCATATTTAATAATTGATTTTATTTTATTTTTTTTTCGGTGCAACTATATTGAGGCATTGGTACATTGTACCAATGCACCATGGACTTGGAATTGGACTTTGATCTTGCTAAATCGTCGTAGAGGCTTTTCACACACTTTACCTTGCCAACGTAATGGAACATTCAGTAGTTTGTATTACTTCATTACTTTTTTTTAGTATCCATTTTTACAGTATTTGACTTTTACAGGATAATATTGAAGCGACGTTTTAGTGTTTGGAAAAACCAGGTGTAGATGAAGAACCTCAACAATACGGCTATCAATATTAAAAAGATATTTGGCCCTTTGGTCAAATTAGAAGCTGATTGTGATCGGAAGTTAAAAGAATATCGAAGTATCGATGGAATGTTGGTCTAAATAAGAAAAGTAACGCGTACTATACATTAGTGAAAACAAAAGACGGTATTATTACAACAAAAATTGTTTTATTTTACTCCATTAATCGCTCACATTTACATTTAGATATGCGTTTGATGCAAGCTGATGAGTTACGATTACGCTGTTTGGGTGAATTACATAAATCATGGTCTGGAGGGGGTCACATGATGAAAATTGCAAACAATAGGAAGTTGGTGTAGAAATGAAGTCGAATTCTGGGGCACCAACTGATTGCACGCTTAACTTTGTTGTTGATTTTGTGTGGAAAACGACATCTTGTGAGAAGTTTTTAAAGCTTAATGTAAATTTTCTCATTTGTATATTAATAGTGATATATTTTCAGAACGCAGGCAGCCTTGGGGTATATCAATCACAGGTTGTTGGGGCATAAGGTGGAAGAGTTCTTTTCCGATGTCATTTGCCGAAACATTGTTCGGCTCGGAATTTACCCGACCGATTTGAATCGATCGCAAGTGTACGCTGTGAAAACGCTCTTCAACATACTCTGAGCTCAATCCAGGGTGAAAGCTGTCACATCCGCTCCTGTTGTTTATCACCTAGTCAAGCAGAATAATGGTCCCGTGTTAGTCTGTGCTCTGAGTAACATTGGAGTTGATCAGTTGACGGAGGAAGGTCATAGAACAGGACTCAAAGTAAAAACTTCTATTTGAAATTTTTGAGAAATTTAATTTTATTTGTTATTTTAGGTGGTTCGACTTTGGGCTAAAAGCAAAGAAGCAATCGATTCTCCTGTTTCATTTTTGGCTTTACATCAACAGATACGAAATACATGGATAGGTAATTTTAATATGTTATTTGGTGATTTGAGTTTTTAAATTTTTATTATCTTAGAAACGATTAAATGTTGCCCAAATAAGAGCTCCAAATAAGAGGAAATCCGAGTACAGCAATGTACGATGTTCGGCAAGCGCTTATACCAGGCAGTTTTTACGATGAATGGCAGTTCTGCTTTATATGCCCGCACTCAAGATCAGATGAGTTACACAAGTCCCGAACGTGCGTATGCTCAATTGAGTAATTTGCCGGTTCCTGTTGGAATTTTCTTGAACATGGCATCTTCCATGGCGCATGAACATGGCTCGATCTTATAATTAACAACAGCAAGCGCTGCAGTGTGGTAAGGACGTTTCATTTTCTTGTAAATTTTATTGTTTTAAGTTTTTTTTTGTTTATTTTTGTTTCGCGTACAGCTCGTCAGAACCATAAAGTGCGAAATAATCCACGGAAAGGAGTGAAAGGGCATAAATTTAATGGACCACATTCGAACTTGTCGCAACCTTTCATAGTCAGGTAAATTAGTTTTCTTAATCATAATGGATTTTGATTCAATTTTGATTTTATGGCTTATGTCAAAAATCGACTAAAAATCGGTTAAATTATCGATTTTGTGGTTGAAGCATGAGTATCTTAAAATTTAAATTTTTTTTTTATAGGAATGAAACACAATCATATTCGCAAAGACCTTTCACAATGAGTCCAATGAGTCAATCCACCTCCCAATGTTTGTCGCAACCGGGTTTATCGCAACCAGAATTGTCTCAAGTAAAAAATAGTTTTGAATAATCATTCGATTATTTATTAATTTCATTCTTAATTTTTAGGACAGTTATCTGGTGGATGAATTTCAGTCTAAGACCGGGGGAATGTTGTCACAAGATGTCACCTACCAAGGAGATCGGCTTTACTACACATCATCGCAAGGAGGACAGTCTTATTTTCGGGGAATGGTTGACAGGACGTAACCTGCGCCGATCGCAGGTGCTGATACAATTTCGCTAAGTTGAAGAAAGATGGAGGGGATAAATCCAGCTAAACGTTACTGGAATTAACAGGAATTTGCAAACGATTTTGTAATTTTTTTTCCGTAATGCCTAGCGTATTTCTAACCGTTGAAATTGATTATTAACAACCATGTTTAATTACAGGAGAAATTTTCCATTTTTTGCTGTCGTCAAATTCGGCTTTGATGCTTTACTGATTATTACGTCATCTTGAAGTTGACGCTATTGTAATGACTGCATACGGGTTACTTTTATGTATTGTTGATGATCGGAAAAAGGGCGATTATTGAAACGCTCCTTTGTTAGTTCGGACATTTCACGCCAAAATAATTTTTTCGAATAAGTAAGCAACGATATTTTGGGAACAACATGCGAGTAGTTGACTTCGTAATTTTAAATATTGTTGTCGAACAGATAAATCGAAAATGATAGTGAGTGCACGCACTATCATTTTCGAGTCCAAAGGGTTGTTGGGGCTGGACACTAATGTTTGTGTGAATGGATTTTTTTTGTCAAGAAAAATTTTTATTAAAGGATGAAACACAGGCGCAACAAGCGGCAAAGAAAACCATAACTGGCACAGATGCCGATTTGCGTAGATTATCTTTGAGCAATGCTAAAAATTTATTATGAAAGTAAATATTAGTTATAATATTTTTAAACAAGTTCTTTAAATAATTAAATTTTTATAGATAAAAAAATTGTCCCGTTAAGTTATTGACGTTGTACGATCCCTTTCGACGGAACTAGCCAAAACAGGAGAAGAAGCAAAGATTTGACTTTTGTGTGTGCGGAGATTCGCAGTTTTACCCCCGTTCAAGCTTTAATTGTTTCAACAAGAATTGAGGGAGGTTTAGGCTTACTCAACAAAATGCCGGTTGATTGAAAAGCACCTCGGGGTTGGTAAGTTTTCGGAAATTTACATCTTTTTTCTAGTTTTCAATTCAGTTTTTTTCATTGTTTTCAGCCTCTTGATTGTCGTGCACTAATCGGCAAATTAAAACCTTGTTCTTCCAATGACTTTTACTGTTGCAGTTATTTATTTATTTATCTTTTTCAATGTTTTAGTATCCGTTGTCATATTTAGAAGTGAACCGTTATTTCAGATGGCAACGATGGTTATGTTTTTACTCGACAAATTTACACTCCCGGAGTAACCAATTTAGGTGAAATTTTTTCAACATTTTTATTTACTGATGTTAACACGATGGAAGTGGACGTCGCCGGTAGTTCGATTGATGCAAATGGAGCGAAAAGTAAAAGCAAGATGTCGCCCGTTTTACAAGCACAAATCAAACAAATTAAACCGTTGATCAATGGCTCATCCAGATTGGGCCGTGCTTTAGCCGAGTTGTTTGGTTTATTGGTCAAAGTGAGTTCGAAAAGAATTTAGATTGTGTAAAGATGAGATAAAAGAAGTTGATGCGTTCAAATTTTAACGGATCAAACTTTTTAAAAATATTTTTTGAAAAATTTGCAGGAACTGAACATCCGGGCTTTTTAATAGTTCCCAGAACGACGGCCAGCGTGTGTAAGTTTGTCTTTTGTCTGTTCGGAGATTCGAAGAGTAATAGATTACGTTTATTTAAGTTAGAGTGTATCAAAATTGTTGGGTAGCGAACGAACTAAAACGTAAAAGAACAACAATCAAACAGTAATTATCACATGTGGTGCGGAGCGGAAAAATGGCTACAAGTTTGAATTATAAATAAATTATTTTGTGCCATGCATAAGTCAAACTGCTTAGTTCAATTGCTAAAAGCTTTACATTTTAAAGAGGTAAATATGTTTTAGATTAACGAGAGCAAAAATTATACGTTGAATATTTATTTCAGTAAGCCGTAATCCATGTTACTCGTTACGGAATGAAAGTTACAGTCGTTAATGTTCGTTCCGTTCAGGCTTCAGCGTTTTTTCAGAAGGAATTATTTGATGAGTTTGCCCCAAATGATGACATTCCTATAACGTTTATGATCAACTTGACTATTCTCTTGGTAATGCATTTAAGTAACTCGGAAAAATATCGGTTCATTTTTTTATAATTCTTTTTGTAGCAATGTTTAAGTATTTTGTTTGGAAGGAATACATCCATGTTGAAAATATGCTACGAAGGCTACGGACACGCACTCCTATTATTGTAAGTTTGAAATAAGTGTTGACTCGATTGGAAAATTAAAATATTTTTTTATTTTTTTAGATTACAAGAAGATTTTTTTAGATTACGCCAGTGGCGTGCTTACCGAGTGTAAAATTAAACATTTGAAGCTGAAAATGTGGTTGATTTTGATTTCAGTTCTGCCAAGATTACTAACAAAATAGTTATAAAAGTAAATTGATTAATGAGTTCCGTTAATTAATTTACTATTAATTTTTGATTTTATACAGTCAGAATATTTAAAAGAAGCTTTGAGTGATTGCAGTAGTGAATTTTTAGAAGTATCAATGTCACCAAATAATCCGGTTTTAAAATTGACTACTCGTGGAATAGCGGGTGATTTTCAAGTAAGATTTTAGATTTTTTTAAACAAAAAAATTTTTTTTTTTTTTAAGTTTGAGATTGATTAAATTTTTAGGTTGAATATCCAAACCGTAGTGAGGTAATTGAATCTATTGAATGTTCTAAGTCAAGCCTTACTAAGTGAGTTAAGAATTTCACACATGCTCTAAGTTGACTTTACAAAATTTATTGACGTTTGCAGGTATAGGGTGGCACTACTGAAACCATCTCTAAAACCTTTAATTATTTCTGAAAAGGTTTCTATTTCCACGGATGATAATGAAGTTGTGTGCTTTCAGTATTTGATCAAGTTAGAGGATGAACAGAATGCATTTATAGAATATTTTGTATGCATTTTGTATGTATTAGCAATACTGAAATTTTTTTACTAACAAATCGTAATTTCAGTGTTTACCTGCTGTTGACGAGGACGAAGATTCATTCGAATAGTAAAACATTCAATATTTTCTCAACATAAATCGATTTAACTGTTTTTACATACACATTTTAATTAATTAATTGATTAAAAAGGAGTGTAAATGGTGTAAATCAAGTTTTATTACGTAAAATGATAACTTGGTCTTTTACAGAATCCAATTTGTTGGTTTGTCCAGTTGGTTAGTTTGATGTCTGTATGATTACGTAGATGATTAATTAGTTGAATGTTTTTAGGTCTCTGCACTAACTTCTCCAAGTAATAAAAATCCAATGCCTGAAGTTGAGTCACGGGTTTTGGATCACATAACACAGGTTCTATTCGATTAGAGATGACAAATGCCTATGGTTCACCGGGATCAAGTCACAGTAAACAAAAAATTTTATATTTTAATTAATAAAACTTTTTTAAAATATTGTTATTATTATTAGGCTACAATAATGCTCATTCGATGAACATGATATCTGGTAGTCATGCGCTCACTAATAAACCTCAAGTGTTAATGGCACCAGTTTCTATTGTCATGAATGGAGGAAATGGAAATATAGAATCAATAGATCAGGTTTCATTTTATAAAAATTTTATTTTTATTTTTAATGATTAAAATGATGAGATTTAAAAATGTTGAGTGTTTTGTGAAAGAAAAATGGCTTAATCTTTTCTGATTTTTATTTTACTTTTATTTAATAGTTGAAAATAGCAAAAGATTGTGTAATAAATTTAATATGTTGTATTTTAGGTGGACCATTAAGCGAGAAAGGAGACTCCATCTTCAGGATTTTATCAACAATAACAACAACCAATCATCATTCTAGTACATAATATATAAACCGATTCGATATTTAATAATAAAATTTGTAAAAAATTTGTAGCGGTTCGTTCGTCGTTCTAACTTCGCATGTTAGTGGCCAAGTGTCTCCCATGACTGGTATCAGCGCTCAATATGTTGGCTAGTTCAGAAGCAGCCAAAAGAAATTATGAAGGTTCCTCGGAAAATAGTTTGGAAAGTGTTGGTAAATGGAGAGTTACAAATGAAAATCCTCCTAAAATCGTTTGGTTTCCACGAGGTGCTACACTCTAGCGACAACATCAATCAAAATGGAGTCGTATTTTTTTTCTGTGTTGTTCTGGTCTCGTGATAGTAATAGTCCCGGATGTGAACAAGTTACGGCACTTTACCTACCTTCTGGCTCAGTTAGCTCTATACGTGAAATCGTAGAATATTTTTAGAAGAAATGAGATAAGTTGATGCGTTCAAATTTTAACGGATGAAACGTTTTAAAAATATTTTTTGAAAATTTGCAGGAACTCAACATCCGGGCTTTTCAATACTCCCCAAAATGGCGGCCATTTGTCTTTTCTGTGTTCGGAGATTCGAAGAGTAATAGAATAGGTTTATTTAAGTTAGAGTGTATCAAAATTGTTGGGTAGCGAACGAATTAAAACGTAAAAGAATTGAGGGAGGTTTAGGCTTACTCAAAATGGCGATTATTATAATGTAAGGCTAATGCTAAGAAAACACACATTTCAATTCCACTAAATATCACTTCAGTTAGCTCTATACGTGAAATCGTAGGTTAAATATTTTTTACTTACTTCAATTTCTGTTTATAGATAATAAATTGAATGAAGCTGCCGTATTTGGCGATTTTTTTTCATTAGAAGAAATGTCTGATTGAAGCCTGAGTTCGAATTAAGAGTTGTTTTATTTTCAAAAAATGAAGATTGATCGCAACAAATTAACGAAAAGCACCTCGGAGGTGGTAAGTTTTCTGAAATTTACTTTTTTTTTTCCTTATTTTTTTTATTCTATTCAGCCTCCTGATTGTCGTGCACTAATCGACAAATTAAAATCATCTTCTCCCGATGACGTTTTACTTGAATTACGAAAAGTTAAAAGCTGGAATTATGGAAAAGTTTGTGCAAAAATAATAAGAAATAGATTTATGTTAAAAATTTTTGTTTATTTTTAATTAGTGTGAACTTTATCACTGGTTGATGTCGAAGGTTTCTCATCTAAACCTAGATTAGGTTCTGGTCATATTCATTCGGTTTTTTTTTTTGATAGAATAAAGAACTAGTGCTTCAAATTCTCCAGTTTACAGCGTTGCTCATCGAACATCGTTTTTCACGACATTTGTACAATGCAATGGAACATTTAATGGAGTCTATTGTCGTCGAGCGACATGAATTTAGTTTTGACCGTTCTCAATTTGCTCTACGTTTTTAGGTACAATTTGTTTCCCTTCGAATTGAAGGAAAATTCAATGATTTGCAATTTTTATTTTCTGCAGTAAGCGTTCAAATTTCATCACTTCACTAGGTTAACTAGGGAGAAAAGACAATCTCTATTGACTCGATTGACCTATATAGCTGAGGTACATGTTCATATATATTTCATATATATATATGTTTATTTAACATTTTTTTTTTCAGGTGAAACGAATTCAATTGAAAATTTGATGCCATTAAATATTGAAAGTGATAATCGCATCAGTAATATTTATTGTATCATCGCTGTCTGCTGTCACGGCAGAGTATTCAAAATATGATTTTCATTTTTAAAACTCTTTGTAAAATATTTTTTTTATTTATTCTTATTTGTACAAGCAGCGTAAGGATACAGTTGTTGAAAGTGGAAATTTCCATAGATATATATAAGAATGAAAGAGCAACAATATCAGTGTGCTCACGGGTGAAATGGAGATCACCATTGCTGAAAACAACACAGCGGCGCCCTCTTCTCTTGTCAAGTTAACGCCGTTGGGTCGAGTGCTCGATGCCTTCGGAATCGACACCTGCGACGCAACCACCGGCCGGCGAAGCCAACAATGTGATTACCACCGATCAGTTTGCACAATCTATCGTGGGCCAGGTGCTGTGACCGGCTTTGAGTACTAGGTTCACCATTCCGCTCGCCGTTCAAATCACGACTACGACCTCAAGTCCATCTCACGTTCAGACGCTCAAGCTAAACAGCTAAAAACGTATAAAAAGGGCAAGTAAACAGTCTGTCTCGCGGGAATAAATTGGATTTGCAACAAATGTCCACCTCCAATTTGTTATCATCTTTTGCAACTTCCACTCCACTCCCAATTCTACATTAGTGGCCAGTCCGCTTTCATATTATGCGTTAGGTTAGGTTAAACTTATTCGGAGAAATTCACAAACTTTATTCGTGAAGTTATGGTTGAAGAACTGAGCATCGAACGATGGGAAGAAATACTAGACGATGTGCAACAAACTAATGACGTTTATGATGAACTACTGTAATGTATGGTTGCCCTAATGGATCAAGATAGCAATGGAGATAATAACATCTCATCAGTTCACAACGTACTTGTTTAGTAATCAAAACTCGGATATTAAATTTTTGTTAACTAACAAACTATTTTGCTTGCAGACCCAAAGATGCAAGACAAGGAGGATGGGAATATTTGCTCTGTATATTTTCCTCGTTTTGCAAAGCGAATTATTTTCTGGTACATCCAGCCAAGACGTGAAACATCTTTGGATAATTTTTACTCCCTAAAGTAGAATTTCTGAATTGATTGGTTTTTTAAAAAAAAAAACAGTGGCCTGTGATCCTCTAATGGGAAAAGGTAACTAACTACCTTTTTTTTTTTATGCTTGTAGTATTAGTTTTTTTTTTTGCTTAGATTTCATTTTAATTTCATTTTAGCTATTCAAGAGCGTAATTATTAAGTGACTGAGCAAGCTCTACACGTCATTAATTTGTGAAAGCATCGTCCTTTTGGCATTGTGCAGTAATGATACACTGCCTTCTAGATTTAGAAAAACTATTGCCTAAGGAATTAAAGAGCGATCAGCCCAACACCCGTTCAAATGCAGCAGGAGAGATGGGTAGTAATGGCGTATCATCAGCCATGGAGACCCTATCGACCGACAGTAACACGATGGAAGTGGACGTCGCCGGTAGTTCGATTGATGCAAATGGAGCGAAAAGTAAAAGCAAGTTGTCGCCCGTTTTACAAGCACAAATCAAACAAATTAAACCGTTGATCAATGGCTCATCCAGATTGGGCCGTGCTTTAGCCGAGTTGTTTGGTTTATTGGTCAAAGTGAGTTCGGAATATTCTTCAATTGGATAGAGTTTTAAATCTTAATTTGCTTGTATTTTTTAGTAGTATGTCGGCTCTCCAATGAGACAACGACGAGGACAACAGATTCCGAACCTGCCAGCACTTTCGACTCCAGCTGCGCGCGCCGTGGCTTCTGCACTCATTAAGTTATTAACCAGTGGCTTATTGTGGGAATCACCACCAGCGTCTCCTATACCGAAATTTCGTCTCACTTAAGGACTTCGCAAGGACCTTTAACTCAATGTCAATTAATAATGAGTCAAATGAGTCAATCCACCTACCAAGGGTTGTCCTAACTGGGTTTATCCCAACCAGAATTGTGTCAAGTAAAGAAAAAAGTTTTGAATGATTATTTGATTATTTATTAATTTCATTCTTAATTTTAGGACAGTTATCTGATGGGTGAATTTCAGTCTCAGACCGAGGGAATGTTATCACAACATTTCACCTACCATGGAGATCGGGCTTATTTTTATTTTTAAACGAGTTCTTTAAATAATTAATTTTTTATAGATAAAAAATTAAGTTATTGACGTTGTACGAACTCTTTCGACGGAACTAGCTAAAGGCAAAAGAAGAAGCCAAGAGGAATTTTGATCGAGGAAACCGGTTTAGCATTAATTAATTAGTTAATCCTTATCAAACGAAGATTCTTTTCTTTTTTTTTTTTTTTTTTTTTTTTGGGATACAGAGTAATGAAATAAAAAAAATGATTACGTGGAATTCTTATATTTAATTATGTTTTTTTTTAGTTCAGTTGTTCGGTGGCA
>JAQGAS010000688.1:0-37161 GCA_034686365.1 Pachymerium ferrugineum | reverse complement strand
GTTTGGGTATTTCTTCAGCATTATTTGTTGACAAGGAATTGCGTCTTTACTTTGACACTCATTTTGGCATATATGCCTATTTGTGGATTCAGGCTTACTTTCAACTGAAAATCCGATCTTTGTATTGTTTTTACATATTAGACTTGTTATTTTTGAATCAACTTGTTGGACGCACTTTGAAACTGATGTTTTGATCTTCAAAGTGAGATCAGTTTCCTTAATACCCATCTTATTTCCTTCTCCCAAGCGATTGAGTATCGAATTCATTGAGCTGGTCATTTCTTGGAATATTGTAGCGTGGGTTAAAATATCATTTAGGTGTTCTTGAAAGGTCAATTCTGTTAGGTTTGAATCTTTTTCATCTTGCAACTCTTTAAAAATTGAGGTACTGGACTTTTCACTGACAGTTGTAACCAACATTAAGTTATCTTCTTGTTTGATGTTCTTCAGCATTGCTTGTTGACTGCTTGTCCCATGATTTTGATGCTCAGTTTTGTAGATGACATGCTTTTTAGAATTTTCATCTGGAACATTTTCAAGCGGAAGTTTTCGTTTACTTAAAGTTGTTGTTGCTTCATTTAGAGGGCTTGCTTCTTCCTTATTTGTTTCACCAAACGTAGCCATTGATCACTTGCAGTAAAATACTGAAATAGATGTGTAATTTAAAAGTCTATTCTTAACACTATAGTGCAATTTTATGAGTTGAGTGTTTTTGAACACCTTTAGCAACAAGAATAAAAAATTTGTTACTCAAATTACTATTGGTTCTCAGTTACCCGCTTGATGAACCGTTCCACAAAGCTCAAAGTGGGTCCAGCTGAACCGTTCGCTTGATGCTTTGCCAGGTGATAAACTGAAATTACAAAGTTAAAAATTATAAACGTTCAATAAACTATTGAGAAGTAAGAGATAAAGAACAACTTACATTTGTTAGTTGTAGCGGACGCAAGCTAAGACTTGTATCCGAATGGTTACGTCATTGCCTTGTTTGACATTCCAATTGAATGACGTCAAGTTGTATATTCGCTGTTTTAAATTACCTCTTAATGAAGTAGATTTAGGAAGTATTGAAACTGAATGACGTAAACTGAGTGTTTTCATAATAAAATATGTAAAAGTAATATCAGTTAGAGGCTATAAGGGGAAATCCACATTTGACTGACAGCCAGTAGAACTTTATCCTATCATTACTCATGGCAAGCAAAGATGAAACTGAGATTAGACAGATAGAAGGCACAATTTCACCTTTATAAGAATCAAAAATAAAAAAATTTACTATGATGGATGGAATTGAATTTTTAGACTCTTTTGAATAATATATGAAACTAAAACATGCAAATTTAATTGAAAATTAAATATCAACTTATTACCTTACGCAGTAAGATAGTTAAGTGGATGCTAATTATCAATCACAAATAGTAATTAATTCTATTGATAATTATAAAATGTATAAGTATGCTCAAAAAACTACATACAACGATAGATGAATATTATTTACAAAAGGAGTTCAAGAAAAATGTAAAATAAAATTTTGGTTTTCATCAAGAGTCGATATATATTACTTGAGTGAACCAAGTTTGATAATATTCATTTTTCCAGACTGTTTTTCTTCAGCAACAGAGAAGTAAATGGTAACAAAAAACTCTTCTGGTTTGATTTATGATATTATACCCCTCTCGAGAAATAAGACCAAGGATGTCTGGTTTATTCGGTTAAAGTTGATAGACTTCTTCTAAATCTAATAGAGCATTGGGGTAGTCCGGTCGAGTGTAATCAGTCTGTTGCAATTTTTATTACGAGCTTCAATGAAGAAATCAAACAGGCCAATGTACCTTTGATAAATTAGATAGTGTTTCTGCACACACAAGGTTCTAATAATGACAGAGCTGGAAATAGTCGATGACCTCTATATTCTCTATCTCGCCATTTAAATCAATTTGTTGGACATTGTGCTATTAATATTTCACAATTGCAACAGTTGGAAGTTAACCATTCTACCCATTTAACACGTAGGAGTTATGGAAGTTTAAAGGGACAGTCAACTCTCGGTGGATATTTTATCATTGGCAACCAAATGCGAATTTATCTACACACACTTCTTTCTCCCAGTTCAGAAACTGATAGCATACCCTGTCATTTGACAGTCGCAATTCCATCTTAAAGTTAACGTCTTGGAAGAAAAATGGCAATGATGGTAGTTTCAATTAATTTAAGGTCTGACAACTTACACCATTAAAGGCACTACTTTGACAGTTTGGATGACGGGAAATTCCGTGAAGAGTCAATTCACATAAGGGATTATTTCAAGACTAAACCGCCAATCACTTGTCAAAATAGAAATGTCATTATTCTCATATGAGCACTTTGTGGAAGTAAGCTGACTGCTTTATTGAACATTGCATCTGTCTTATCACCTTAATATCTATTGGTGGCCGGCCACAAAAAGATTACTCCTTTACATGGGACATGTAAAAGTTAAACGGCCAAAGTTGTTAATTAAATATACAACAAACTTAATCAGATCATATAAACTCAACTTGTAAAAAGGGTTGTGTGTCTACCCAACTTAGCAGTGTTATGGAGTTTGTTATAAAGCAGGACTCTTTCAACACTGCTAGTATATAAAACTTTCTTCGAGAGTGGCTGCATTAACAATCTTCAAATTAATTTATTACTACATAATGAATTTTCTATCAATACAATTTAACTGTACAGTGTTAACCAAATGGCCAGCTGCCACTTTTCTTGCAGATGTACGGGTTCACACCCTACATCACACCACTCATGTGTAAAGAGAAAAAAAGGCTTAATCTCACTTGATTTATACCAGTAGCTATAATACGCCCATAGAAAACGCCATGTGATAGGCTTATATAGAGATATGAGAAGTCGTTTTTTATCTCTCTTTTGACATGAAATTGTCAGGTTGTAACGAGTAATTTAATTTCAACTTTATCACACGTATAATTTTCACATGATGCTTTGCAAATGACTAAGTTTTATTATTACCAAAAGTTGATGGGTTTTTAACGCTACTTAAATTGGATGACCAATTTGTTATTCAGAAAGAACTCTTTTTGTATGCGTAGTTTTAAGTCAATTCTTGCTGTTTACTTGCTTTGATTCCCCGGGAAGAGTTCATCGGTTAATTTCTTAAGTGCTTCAAGAGACTGTTTCTTTTGTTTGTTTTTTTTTTTCTTTAAAGGTTCGAGATGAAATGAAAGTTAAAATTAGATTTAATTATAAATAAATTATAATGGTTAAATTCTAACTTGGAACTCTTGTACAGTTAATTTTAGTTATCCAATTGAGATAGGTTTATTTGTGCCTGATGTAATTAGAACTGAATACGACACGTTGGGTTTGGTAATTTCCTCTAGTTTTAATGAAGTGACTTGAGCACAAGCAGAAAAGAGTATAATTTGTTAAGGTTGTGGGTAAGACTTTTCTAATTTGAGTTTGATGCTCTCATCTCATAAAAATTACAAGGTATATTCACCTTTGTCTGAAGGGATATAGAAATTGCTTTAGTGGTGGTAATGGTATTCCCGTAATTGACTGGTAGCCAACTTCCTCTTTCATCAAACGTACTGAAAATTATTTAGTGCAAGTCAGGGAAATGCTACTTCCTTCAAGTATTGATTGGAAATTTATAATTCTGGAATGTAACAACTCCAGTGGAAGTTAAAAGCGTCATATGACTCTAAAAATCAATAGAAGGATGTTGATTATCAACTGGATGTTCGTTTTTTGTCACTTGCAGGGTCATGTCGTTATTGAAGGAAGAAGAAGAAAAAGAATAAAGCTTAACGCCGCTAGAAGGGAGATACAATGTTTCCCAATGGGTAATGCTTAAAGAGACAATCAAGCTTTGATAAATTTCATGAAATAAGTTTCTGGTTACTAATTATTAGCTAAGCATTGTCTTCGTACCGAGTCTAGTAGCCAATAGAAATTAGTGATGGCATAAAGATGGGAGCGGCATCTACCCCAATAGTATTATTGGAGTAGATTGATAATTAATAATTTAGTTTAGTACTTTTATCCAGGAGTCTGGAATAGTTTGGCAAAACAACTTGATGCTGAGTTCCCTTTCTCCTTTAAAATTTAAATATTTAGTTTCATTAAGTGTTTTAACTTTTGATGTACTAAACGTGCAATGTTTTTATCATCACTTTTGGTCTAATAGCAAGATATGCCAAGCAAAAGCATTTTTCAATCAAATATTGTTTATAAATACTAATTTGGTCAATACAATACTAGAAACCCACAAACTGTAAAAGAAGCTTCTTAAGATATTAATTAATTATAACTACATCTGCCCAACTGTTTGCTTAGTCTTTGTGCTGAGTAACTTTAAATATATTAAGTGAGCTTGCCTTAAAACTGCATACTCTATTTATTTTCACAGTCCAAATTTATGTTTTGAAGATAAATGAAGATTTCACTTCATTATAATACAACTAGATAGGGGATTAAACTAAGTATTTATAGTATCCAAAACAAGGTTTCAATTTATTAAAATGAAAGTTATTATCCCCTAGGGACTAAAACAATCAAACAAACATGGTTATATCAAATTATCATGAGATATTCCTAGCATTGTACACATTTGAAACACATTAAAATAAATAGTTGTATTACAATTGAAATGAAATTGATTTCCCTCAAACATTTTAAAGAGTCATTGAATTTTATTGCTATGACCATTGCCTAGAGAAACTTCTCTGATACGGCAGAGTGCGCTGCACAAAAGATGGTGGGAAAGGCTAAAGATCAGACGCAAAGATTTTTCCGATTAAAGTAGTGAGAAAGGCAAAAGGGAAAATGATCTTACTTTTACCTTTTGCAAAATGGATTTTTCAAGTCTATAGAAAGCAAAAAATGGAGAAATTGGGAATAGTCTGGGGTGTAGAAACGAAATGGAATAAAAAATAAGCAAGAATGCTGTAGGCAATATCAATTTAGTGTGAAAGCTAGATCCGGCATTTCTGAATTTAACTTGAACAGAACGTATTCAAACTCCAATTTCCTGAGGTTGTTGAACCTGGTTCATGCGGCCGTTGATGTCGTCTTGAGATCAAGGTACTAAATAACCAAGTGTGGGCTTTCTCCAGTGTAGCATTTTCGAGTTGGTAATGCTTTTAAAATGGCGTGTCGTTTATTTTTCCTTATATCCGGATACTTCATTACATTTTACTGAGATTCGGTAGTTGAATTTGAGACATAAATTACATTTAATACTTGAAATTTTATTTAGAAAAAAAAAAGAAGAGAACAAAAATCGTCTTCAAACTTCAACCATGTACAAAAGGTTTTTAACCTTTGTACTTTTTAGAAATTGAGGGATTTTGAGAGAACCCAAGACGCAATTGTGTCTTCTCACTTGAAAAAAAAAACAAAACGAGACAATTCTTTGAAGAGGTCTTTTTCCTTTTCTCATTTAAGTAGATAGAGGTCGATACAGGAGGTTGAACATATAATTGTCAAGTCATCTGCTCTTTTCTTGTGGGAAGATGGTTGCGTGTTATTCCAGGCGATTGAATGAGCACGTGTCGTCGGTTAGGATTACGTAGAAATGTCCATGTCCAGTGTCAAAGAGATATTGACACAATAGCTTGAAACTTTTCAATGCAACTACTTTGTGGGCGTTTGAATGAGGTGGTTTGTGAAACTTTAAAAATCGATTTAGCATTCATTAAATTTAAAATGAGGATTCAAGTTAAAATTAAGCAGTTTAAATCATGTGAATACAAATACACTAACGATTGACGTAAACCATTCCAGTCACGAAATGCGCACTAAGCGCACTATTATTAATACATAAATCACGTTGAATGCAGAGATTAAGTGGATTTAATATTGATTTTTTCAGGTTACTATTTAGTATTTTAACAATGGTTAGAGGGCGCACTCACTTTTTTTTAATCCTCTGTAATGTTATAATACCGAAAACTACGAAACTTTTATTTTTTTTTATTGTCTTTACACAAAAAATTACAAATGGGAGTTAATTATTAATTGACATTGAGATTGAAATACACTTATCTTGAAAGGAATATTTAATATTCAAGTTTTGAAGGCGCTTAATATCAAAACTTTTTTTGTTAAATTTGGCAAGTGTAATTCTATACATTTTAAGGTCATTTTCTTTGATGCGCAGAACGTGAGGATTTCTACACATTTTTGTACAAAATCATCTTCGATTTTAATGTCGGGGAGACAGACTTTGTCTGCAATAGAATTGTTTTTTATAATTAAGGCATGATTAGAAATTTGAATTCCGAACGTTTTTAAGGTGACAGTTACATTATTTAAGCTGATAAGAACGTTAGAAAGAAAATTGTATGCGTCATCAAAATACCAAGGAAATTCTACTATTAATTTTTTAACATTTAGCTCCAAGATGTTGGACAGAATGTCAGTTTGCATGTACGTTATGTCAAGTGGCCACCAATTCCTTATTTTTAATAAATCAATATTGGGAAACAAGGCCAAACATTTCCAAAACTCGCAAACTTTGACATTGGAACCCACAAACAAAACGATTTCTGATACAGTCTGAAAACTAGGCCAAAGAGGAAAAGTTATTAACTCAAACAAAGTATCAGCGCAACATTCCAAATGAGAAATTTCTGTTATTTTACTAAGCACACAACTTTCTATCCAACATGGCACTATTAAATTTCTACAAATACAAATATCATTAATTGATGGAAGAGTTAACTCAATTCTTTTCAACGTTATACTTTCCCATTGTTTGTCTAGGAAAAGAGTATCCATTGACACTGGGCACATCTTTTCACAACTCAAATATAGATGTTTAACGTTTTTGCAGTGTGTTAGAATTTGAGTTATACCGTCGACTGACATTACAACTAATTTGTTAATTTGGCACGTATCTAGCAATTTGCATCTTTCTTCTAACATCGACAGTTGTATCTCTTTAGGGTAGAACCTGTTCTTACGTTTAGAATATACAAGCGTGCTAATTTGCACATTTTTTCTCAATTCACTTTTCATTTGAATAAAATTAATTGCAGCTTCACTATCACCATCAAAAGTATAAAACTTGGCAGGAATACTTCTTAGTAATTTAATAGCATAACTGTTGAACTTCATTTCACTGCAAATAAGCCGTGAGTATTTAACGTGACAATGTGTGCACTTCATGTGTTGTAAGATACATTCTTCATCCTCAGCTTTGGACGTGTTTTCAATCATAACAGAGACGTGAGGTGGTTCAATGTCTGTTGGGAAACTCATTTTAGAGTTCAATTTATAATTTATGTGATTTACACGACCCGTTTGAGTTCCGAGTTTGAGCAAACGTTTATGAAGTTCGGAAGAATAGAAATGATTCAAATCTAGAGACATTTGACAGGGCACATGCATATCTGATGGTAAGTTTGATATTATGGAATTTTCTACTTTATCTACGCATTCGCATTCCATTAACATCCGCCACAATGCAATTTGATTCTGTTGAAATACATCGATATAATTAATGGACATTAAAGTAAAATAATGTGGTGCATGCTCTTTCATTAACCCAATCAAAAATGGCGTCACCAAAGATGAATTTCCGTATGTAACAATATCTTCAATCAGTTTTCTTTCAATGTGATTCGAAAAAACAAAGTTATTGTTTAAGAACTCTTGATATATGTAATAAGCAGCCATAAATTCCATGATAGTTCGGTGGTAAACCTGATAGGAATCTGTGCAACAAATGTTGGTTAACTTTTTGGAATGAATAACCAAACCAAATTTGTGAATAATTTGAATTATTTCGTCCTCCTTAAATTCCAGTTGATTTCCACTCCAAACTCTTTGAAAACACATTTCACCGAATAGACTTAGTTTGATTTGTAGAGAACGAGTTTCACTATTTTTGGGACCAAAAATGTTAAATGATTTGGTTAGAAATACATTTCGTCTTTCTTCACTTCTTCTGATCATAAAATTGATGACATCTTTGTAGAAGCTTGTCCTTGATATGATTGGTTCAAGAATCTCATCTTTGAGTACCATTTCAGCCAAAAGAAGTAACATAAGTGGAGAATCAAAGAATTCTTTGTTAGGATTTGTTAGGTTGTTGAAATAACCAATAACTTTATCAACTGATTGTATTTCGTGTAAAAAGGTTTTGAGAAATTCTGTTTTACGTTCATTTTGTATTCCTAATATTATGACAAGTTCGTCACAAAATTCAGGTGCGAGTGATAATCCTTTAAATAATGCTCTGCCTTCCTCTGGTTTCAAATTAAATTCTCCACTTCGGCAAGTGACACACTTTTTCATTTCTCTTTTATAAAGAATTTTCAATACTTTGTCTCTTACATTTGGGGCCACTTCGTCCAATCCATCTAAAATGAGTAAAATCTTCTCTTCATTTTTCGTTACCCTTTTACGAATTTCATTTGGGTTTTTATACCCAGAAATATCCACCAAATCAACTATTGCATCAATCACTGATTTGTCTTGTATTTCTCGTATGGTTATTAAAAATACCAAATGGAATCGTTGAGTGTATGGTTCGTTAATAGCCCAATCGTGTGCAATTTTAGTGGCTAAAGTTGTTTTCCCATAACCTGGTAAACCCTCAACAAGTATTCTCTTGGTTTTTGTATTCTGAAACAACTCTGTATGCTTCATAAATTTATTTTGTGATTTTATCAGGAGTTCCACATAGAATTTTTGTATTGGTAAAGCCATTCGGTCTCCCATCCACGCCACTTGAGGTAGAGTCAGTTGTTTATAAAGTTCTTTCAATTTGTAGTGCATCGATTCTGGTGTTTCTACATTTGAAATACTGAGATGAGGACTATAGTTCTACATAAAGTCGTTATTTGTTCCTACCTTTGGCGGCCATGATCTCGGTTTTTCTAAATTGAATGTTTTCTATTTGTTTTCTGGACTCAATTGATATTCTTGCGTTAATTAAATTCCGTGTACCGGGGAAATCGCGAAAACAATGTTTGTTTTTTCATGGAACTACTCCTTCCTGGAACTATACTTGGAACTCTATACAGGATGGTTTTTTTTTTTTTTTTTGATGTTATAGACTAGCGGCGATGTATGATGTACTTGACATTTTAAATAAAGAAATGCAGTTGCTTTCATAAAAGTTCATTTAATTTTGTCAAATAATTTTTTTCCATTATACTCTACTACAGATTTCTTAATTCATTTGAATTTTTCATTTGCCAACGGAAAAGAAAAATTTATACAATAAATAGAGAATAGTTTTCTTATTTCTTGTATAGACACATCGATAAAGACACATGAAGAAAATAATTAAAATAGGTTTCAAAATATTTTTTTTTACCCATTTATTTCAACTTACAGCATATAATTCGGTAAGTGCAGGAAAAATATTACACAACTATGTTTTTTTTTTTTGTTTTTGCATGCAAAAATTCAATTAAGACTGCATCTGACATTTTTATTCATTCACAGTGTAAAATTTCATTAGAATATATCCAGAAAAAAAAATTAGTTAAAAAATTTAATTACCTTTTTAACAATTATTTGCATTGTTCTTATGGACTTACGTTGAATTTTAATATTTAAAGTTAATTACCAGTAAAAGAGATTAGAAAGTATAATTTAATTTTCAACTTTTTTCCCCATTAGCATTTTATGAAATGACAACACTTATGGTGTAACACCCATGAAAGACATTTTTGGAAAACATTTGCATTGATTAAATTTGTTAGGAAATTCCAACCATAAAATATTGTAGGACCGACAAGACGGTTGGATATAACAATCCAACCGGAGAGTGCATTGTTTTTTTTAAATATATGTTTGAAAGCCCAGTTAGTGAATTGTGGACGCATTTGAGAAACAACAATATACAATAAAGAATTACATCTCATCTATGTTTGAAATCAAATTTTCAAAGCTAATTAGAGAGTTGGTCAAGTAAATTAAAACTACACAATATAGAAAAAATCACCACTTAGAATATAGTAAAATGTGTGCGCAGACCGGGCCATTCGTGTTTTTTTTTTTTTCTAATGAACTAATAACTACTAAAGGGTTGTTAAAAAGCTACATAACGCTTCTACTATTAAGGCTTTACTATGCTCAAAGAAAATGACATCATTGAAATCGTTTGTCTATCAATCTAGGCCTCTGGTCCAGTATTATATTTTCTGTTTAAAGTCCCTTATCTTAATGGTCTAATAAATTAGAATTACTGTTTAAAAATTTTAATATTCCTGAGTTTAAAATTTTATAATTCATTTCATAGTTAAAATTTGTTTTGCCTTATATGATAAGATGCCCTGCTACTGACAATACGAACAAACAT
This sequence comes from Pachymerium ferrugineum, assembly GCA_034686365.1. Lineage (NCBI taxonomy): Eukaryota > Metazoa > Arthropoda > Chilopoda > Geophilomorpha > Geophilidae > Pachymerium > Pachymerium ferrugineum. The sequence goes on along the minus strand of JAQGAS010000688.1, from coordinate 26,840 downwards.
TTACATACTCAAAATAACGGCGATCACAATACGGTACGTACACACTTTGGTCCCCACTCAAAAGTTAAATCGTAGTTTAATATAAAATGGACTGGCAACAAATTGTTAGAATAGAAGAAAAAGAAAGGCAAAGAAATAAATACGACACTACTATACACGATTGTATAAAACCATATAAATGTAAATGTGAATACTATACTACTACTACAAGAAGTATAATGCTACTGTGGCCACTATGGCCTTACATGAAACCAAACAGGAAATCATTTACAAACAAGGGATAAATACTCCAACTGTGTGCTCTGGTTGGTTATTTAAAGTCACCTGACACATTTCATTGTTATGACGTCATACAAATGGCCGTTTTGATGTCGAGAAATGTAAGATTTATGACCTTCGCTTGGGTTATTAAAAATTCATTACGTGTGACGCCATACAACCGAGCTTCTACGTTGCCAGTCGATCTTATATTAAACATGGTAAAGAAAGCAGAAATCCGCAGATTTTTTAAAATAACAAACAGAGGCCTAGAAGGGTAAATGAACTTTCTGCTATCAGATTTAATATTGTAAATCTTATAGCAAGACATTGATTTACCCACTGCCATAAAATGGACACATTTGGCTTACAGATTTAGATCAATATGATCAGAAAATATAGTGAAATTTCATTTATACACGCTCAAAGAAAAGAAAAACTAGACATTTGCACGCACAGTCATAAACTTAGAATTACTTAATTTCCTGCGGGTCTAATTACATACTTAAGTGCATTATTCGTTGCTCAAGATGTTGTTAAACTAATTCGCTTTTGATATTCAAGTGTAAATGGCATGCAAATGTCAGATGCGATCTTAGCCGTGTTTTAATGCCTAAAATTATAATCAAGTGCAAGAACAAAGCTAATCATTAAAAGTTATTATATGAGTTTTAAGTTTTATACATTACTATTTTTAAAACTTAAAAGTTTTTTTTGTTAAATATTTCGCTCTCTTTTTATAATATATACCCGGATTTTCTCGAACTGCGGACTTTAAATGGAAGTGGACGTGGAGAAAAATTGGACTGGGCTGGTTGTAAATAATACAAAAACCAATGTTGTGAAATATTTTCTTTGCATATTACTATTTTAAATATTCATGTTTAAGAATTTTATTAATGTTAATATATTTATCTATTAGTTTAAACATAAATGGAAAGTTTAATATAACACAGCATTGGTTAGTGAATTTGACTAACTGAAAAAAGAAGTAAAATAAAAGTAAATAAATAATACAAATCCAGGTTGGATGACATTACTCCATAAACCCCGTATTGACCAACTTCTCTAAAAAGAACTTAACATCTCCTAATTCCGAATCTTTAATACCAAGGCTTTTCAGCATACTTAAATCACCATTTTCAACAGCTAAGAAAACGCTTCTCAAATGCTCCAGATCAGTTCTCATGAGGTGCAGTGCTTTTCCGAAATCTTCGATCGTTTGACTTTCTGCAAGGATAAACGTTAAGTAGTTGAATAAACAGTTGGGATAATAATGACCACCGTAGGGTTTACCTGAGAGTGCAATAGCAACATTCTGTACTCCCCCGAGAGGCTCCAACGCGTCCCTTGCCTTGGATCCGAAGAGTTTTTCCAAATAGTTTGGTCCATGGTTCCCAAGGAGACTCTGCAGAAAGTTGGCCGTTTCGTCTACTGGTGGTCGCTTAGCTGCAAAAGAAACATGAAGAAATTCCATTCTGTTTTTCTCTGTGCTTAATTTGGGTTTGAATTCTTCCTTTTTTTACGTGCGTGCAATTTAGGAAATTGAAATGTCCGCCCATTACAAACATAAATAATTAAAACTAAGAAAAACCATTAATGACAGGAATGACGTGAGGGCTTTTTATTAGTTTTTTTTATAATCCCTTTTTATAGTATTTAGTCGCTCAGTCACTTTTTTTTTTATTACAATTTAATCACGTGAGATAAATGTATATTTTATAAGTTGATGAAGAAAAACTGATAATGCTTGCTTGATTTAAACTTATAGCGTAAAAAATAAGCATTAATTCTGTGATTTTAGCGCAAAATGCTGAATCATTTGCAATCCGATTCTAAGATTATTATTGGTCAGTGCCGTTTTCAAGAGCAAATCAACGTTCTGTTGTTGGTAACGTCACACAAACTTTAAACATGGCGTCCCGAACCAATTACTTTACCGATCACTGTACCCACTTGATTCAGTTGCAGCTATTAATATTAAACGTACGAAATTATTTAAACAAATTTTAATTTGAATATCAATATTGATTCTCTGATGCTTTTCAAGCAACCACCTTGTGTTACATAATGAGATTGTCCTTCCATATTTATATAATTAATAATTAATTCGAATCCACTGTCTAAATTCATTTGTTAAGATATTAATATTACATAAGGTAAGATTACGCAAACGTACTTGCATTAGCAACGTTCTATAAGAAGACGTAATTATCTCCAATATTTTTTAACCTTATTGATATTGGCAGGAGATGCCCCCTGGTGGCTTAGCGAGGAAATGAAATTTCAATTAACCGACTGCAAAATATAAATATCGCCAAATTTCATAATGATCAACTCCGGAGAGATTTAATATCCGGTGCGTTGAAGCTATACTTCGTTTCCGACAACAGGAAGTGATGTGATATTTATAGTAGAGGATGGCGTAAATGAAAAGTTGTGTGAAATGGTATGTGATGACACAGAGGAAGCCGCAAAACACAAATTGAATGAAAAAACGCTCACCTGCCGTACACAGCCTTGGGTCTTCGTCGTAACCGTCTGGACAGTCAGGTGCGCCATCGCACAAATATTGAATAGATATGCAAATGTCAGCACTCGGGCATCGGAATGGTTCGTACGGTTCACACCGAGAATCTTCTGCAAGAAAAAAAAAATCGGTTTTAAGAAGGAGTTCAAGCTTTGAACAATATTGACATTACAAATGGAATACAAACAAAAGAAGGAAAACTTGAAGGCCACAAACTCTTCAAACTATCAATCTAATGTGACTGCTTGTCGCATTAAATGATACGTTTTCATCAATTTTGTTTAAAAAAAAACATTTGAATAAAGAATTTTGTTTTTGAAATTCTTTAAAATAGTGTGTTGTGTATAAAATATGGTATTTCACTTTTTTAGTGTTTTATTATTGAAAACTTATAGTGCTTTACGTTGTTTCAGTAGTACTGTTGTAGGATTTACCACTGACTCACATTACAATCAGACGTTATTGTTTTCTTATTGCTACCTATCACCTCTCATAAACCTTTTATAGGGTAATGGAAGCCGTTCTTTAGTGATTTCTGACGTAAGAGTGTCTTCCGGCATTGAATTTTAATGGCAGATAAAAAGACGTCATCACTAATGTTATTATGAATGTTTTATGGCTAGGAAAGTGGGTTTGCTAAGGGGCGAATAGTGATGTATAGAGTGAATAAGGATGTAGAGATGGATAGGGTGAAGTTGAGAAAAAATTAGGGTAAGATGCATTACTCAAGAAAGGAAAAGGAATTTATTCTGAAAATAATCATTAAGTTATTACACAGTAATAATAAAAAAAGTATAAAAAACATAGACCAGATGAGGGATATACCTGTACAAAAATGTTTGCCAAAATAATTGTAAGTTTCAAGTCTTGAGTAGAAACTCTTGTTACTGAATGACTTTGTCGAAAACACCGTGGTTATGCTGGAGAAAGGCACTAAATTGGAAGAATATTCCCCACAACCTTTTGCGGCAAAGGCGACCACTGTTCATACAATTTTGAATTGTGGGCAATATTATTGTTTCAAGTTTGAAGGTCCATTTTCATAAACAACTAACGTAAAACTTGAAGCATTAAAATTCCAAAAATGAAGACGAGAGACAAAGCGAAAAAAAAATTGTGCAATAAGAAAGATGGAAACAAATTCTACTCTTTCTTGTACGCGACCCAAAAACACAGATGTTTTGTTGCATAGAGTTTAAATAAGCATCTCCATGCTTATTAACTGCATCAAGGATGTATATGTATATATACATCCTTGACTGCATTACCGAAACCTAACATGAGTTGAACCATGGAACAAGTCTGTACTTAGCTCTGCATATTGCAGTGCAAGTTAAAAATAAAAAATAGTATAGTACAAATTATTTTCGAGTTTCATAATAGTTACAACGTAGATTTTTTAATAACATTATTCTGATCCTAGCAAACATGATACAGAGTTAGCCTCAAGGCTGCGCTCGTAATCAAGGATTTAAAGTAATTTAAATCAATCACACAGTTATCGGAAAGAAGAATTAAATTGGTTTAATCCTATTGGTCGCGTACCCAACAGCCCATCTAGTGACAACATAGACATACAAGCATGACGTCACAAATAGCTCCTGAAAGTTCTACATCCAAAAAAGAAGAAAAGAAAAGCCAACGCTTAGAAAAGTAGAAAAAAATAGAGTAATGGAATTTTTTATTTTAGACAAATGAAAGTGCAAGTTGTAGAAGAGAGAAAGATAAGAGACAATAAAGTTTGAAGGCCAAAAAGAGGTGAACACTTAAGCAACGAGGTTGTGATAAAAGAAACTTGTATACCAGGATTAGAATGAAAAAGGGTGAAGTTGAACACGATAAAAAAGATTGACGAAGCAAAATATGTTTCCGTGTCGTCAAGTCACTGAATCACGATCCATAAAAATGTAGTGACGGTTTTGAAAGGTCTACGTAATGACCGACATCACTTTTTGTTGTCAATATTTTTACTACGCAGTTTGTAAAGTTCTTGGACTACTCTTTAAAAAAATTTTATATTGTAATTTTTGTGAGTGCTGCATAAAGTTGCGAGGCTTTACGTACATCTCGTGGGGTTTTATCTTGAGGAGGGCATTACGTTTTAATATGCTTTATGTGATGTGGCGGAAAAGATGAAAAATTGTTTAATGGAGATAAGTAAACAAGAATAGAGAAGGGAATTGTTTGTTCAATTTAAGTGTAAGCTGCTACTAAGCTTTGGAATTTGTAGTTTTAATTTCTGTCTCGGGAAATTAAAACTTGAAGTAACTAATATTCGGATTTTTTAAGAAGTTTGGGTTATGTAAGGCTGTGTGAAAAATGGGATGTAAAGAGACAGTGGTGAAACCACTAGAGTATTAGATTCACAGAAACTCGCATCATTACTCACACTGCAGGCGCTGTGCAACTGTCAAAAACTCCATAACACTATAACTCAGTTAAATAGAATTTATATCCTACACGTGATAACTCGAATGACAGATTAACACACGAGACACGTTTAGGCGACTTAAAATTTTTGATTTCTCGTGTGATGTCAACATCTTTTTCTCAAATAGTGGTTGTGAAGAGTTAAAAAGAAAGAAATAAATGGAAAAGGACGAAGGTGACAGTAGAAATTTTTCTTTTCTTTGCTTTCTCTAGTGAATTGTTACTTCTACAGGTGCAGTTTTTCAAGAGTTTCTGCAAATGGCCCCATCACAAATGTTTCCATTTATTCCTGGGTGTTGTAAGAATTTTTTTTGGTAGTGAGTTATTCAACATCACAAGTTGTGGGTAAAGTAATTCAATTAGTAAGGTCCTAGGTCAGAACATATGTAAAATTTGTTTGCTTTCAACGCCTGCAGTGGTGTGAGTTATTAATTGCATTTTACTCTTAAGATATTATTAATGATTTGATAATTAGTATTTCTGCCATCGCTTATAATTAATTGAGGAGAAGATATGAGAAATTGAGTAAACATGTTTTAATGTTAGGGAAACTTGATTTATTATGGAGTTTGTGAAGACTCAGGTAAGCGAAAAGGTTGATGCAACGAGTTAGTATTGGAGGTAAAATATCTCTTACTCCGTCCCTGAGGTTTTTAGAAAATAAATTTCTCAAGTTGGCGGTTTTTAAAAGTTAACTCGTGGCCGCCGCCTCCATTTTTCAAGATTATCCTTGACGTCATCAAAGGAAATGAAATCAGTTCGAGAATAAAAGAATTGAGATCTCGTTTTGAAATGTCATTTAGATACCTATATTTAGGGCTAATTAACATTCAAATATAATTTATCAAGTGAAAGCGCGTGTTCTGACGTCATTAAGCGGTTTCTTGATTTCCGGTCAATAATTTAACACTAAAACAACAGCTAGTACACATAGGCTTTCGTGCCGTTACAATACAACTCAATTTATTTACTGTAACGATTTTTGAAAAGTAACGAACATTCTAATCCCATTTAGTAACTGCTATTCGCCCAGACCCAACTCGTGCCAAGCACATTAAACCGAAATAAGGTCAGTGGATAAATGTATGTAGTTATTAACCTTAGTAGAATGATGGCGGTTCAAAATGGATTGAAAAAATATATAGAAATGAAAATTTAAGTAAAATGAAACCATAACACGAGAGAAAGTAATCTATCACTCCGAATAGATGTTTTAACACGCAGCACACACGCAGGGGAAATAAAAGCAATGAAATGATCTTTATTGATTATGAATAAATAAAATGTATGGAAATGTATTCATAGATTTAACTTCTTAATTCAATCAACAAATACATTTATCGGTCATTTCCAATTGGAGAAACAGTATATAATAACTATGGTATTTTTAGGGTTAACTTTTCCCAATAAGAGAAATGTTATCTTCACTTTTTGTTCACTTTAAAGAATAAAAAAAAATGTTGCCAATTGACAAATCGAAATTGGGGCCTGTTAGATATCGACTATCCCAAAGGAATAGTAACAACGTCCAATAGTGTGTTTTTCTAAAGGTGATGGCCCATGGACAAACTGAAATTCATTTGTAACTTCTATTTACATTGTAGATTTCTTGCGTAACCAATTTTTTTCTACACCCGCAGCTAACATTTAAATATATTGGGCACTAAAAGTCAAAGTGTGCTTAAAGAAACAAGTGATTAATTATTCATACATGAAGTTGGCTAATTATCTACGAAATTAAGTCAAATTAATTTTTTTTAGTGCTCGTAATTTGAGTAGTAAAATCTCTTAAGTATTTTAATTGTTCCTAGTTTGTATGCTGTTTCAATCTATGTACGTACAAAGTTTTCTTTTGGGGAGTTACAACTGAATCAAAAGAAAAGAAATGGAATTACACTCAACCGCACTGTTTCTTTTCGCAAAAAAAGAGATGAAACAGAATGGCTAGAGGCAATGGTTTTCTCAAAGGAGTAGAGAATAGCGCAAGACCAGATTTTATGTCGGCATTGCATGTTCTCCTGTCGGCATATTATGTTGAACAAAATATGAACAAGTTTTTTATTGATCTTTTTAGTTTTAAAGATGTAGATGGGAGGTGTAGAAAACGAAAGAAGGTTTGTAGGAAAAGACATTTTGTTGCCAAGTTGACATTTCGATCGGTATGAATTGTTAATAGTGGTTCGGTGCTGATTCATGTTTTTACTTGTTATTATGTTGGAATAATATTATTGTAAATAATGAATTTGTGTGTTTATTTTGTATGAAATGAAGTTTTTTAGACAGCTAATCGAAGAGTTTTTTGTGTTTGCAGATGACTACCAATTGATTTCTGCAACGTTTGAAGTTGGCGTTCAGCAATAATCTGTACACCGGTAGGAAACCTAGTCCAGTAAGTGGTTTTAAATGGCAAGACTCATAGTTCTTTTTCTACACTTATGCCAATCCGCAGGATGCGTAAAAAAACACCTTAAAACTGCGGTTCTTCACATTCATAGATAGTCATATGTGTAGGACAATTGTTAAATTCGGTTTCGCTACGATTTACGGGATGCGCAGAAAACGAATCTTCGGTCTAACTCCGGTTCTGCGCATCAAGTAAATCGTCATAAGTTTATGTATAGATATAGTGTGTGTAAAAATCAAGTTGCACAAACTCTCTGTATCTTACCTGTAGAGATCGCTTATAAGCTCCTATACCATGTTATTCTCTATGGCACAGATGACTATTGTATAAGTAATGTCTATAAATCGGTCTGCACTAACTCCCTCTTATAGATCAGTCCTATAGCTGTAAGAACGCCTGCCTGTCTAGGCATTTACATTTTTCAATACCATGTTATCTTTTGTCACATATTTCCTTAAGAAATGGGAAATTGACGACCAGAACAACACTTGCCAAAATGTCAAGCACAGTCTTACTGCGTAGTTGCAATTGCATGCAGCCATGTTTCAGTAGTGAATATTACATTCCAAATTTCACGCCTACTTAAATCTAATTTTTATGGGTGGCCACACTTGGATTAAAAAAATTATCTTAAATAAATGTTTGAATTTATCACTTCTCGTATTAATTGAATTCAGAGTATTGATTAAAAACAACTTTTAAAAGAAATTGATTGCCCCTTTAAGTTTCGTTATTACGTTATTAAAACTGTTCTTCAGGGCATACATCTTGTTGTTAAACAATGAAATTGTCACGTGGTATGTAGTTTAAGCCCTTATATTTACAGTTTTAATCTTAATAAGTGTGGCTAAGTAAACACTAATATTTCCACGTCAAAACTTATTATAAACAAAAGTGGTGTTGGCAGTTTCTCTTGAAAATCATTGTGGCTAGATTAGTTGTTTATGAGTTTTTGAAGATGAAATATTGTTCTGACTGTGGATAAAAGATTTGAAACAGGATTCATGCAAGTAACTCATCACAATTATTGATTTTGAGATGGAAGCTTTTGAAGGCGAATCGCGAGTGCATCATCGCTTGTTTCGCTTTGCCTATCCCTTCGGCAAATCCCCAATCTCATGAGCTGTTCTTTAACGGTGCGAATGGCAAGAACATGGAAGAAATGTGAGACTGGAAATAATCCTTTTTTTACGTGCAAAGAATATCAAAAGAAAAAAGAAGGAGATGGCAGGAAAAAGGGATTAAGTGTAAAAAGAAAGAAAGATTTGCCCCTCAGATTACTGCAATGGTGATTGTTTTTGCTTAATTCATGCAATTAGTTTTCGTGTTCGGTTTTCATTTTCAGTTGTCAGACAATCTTTACGAGGCCCAAATAAAAGAATGATAAGGGTAATAAAAAATTACCAAAATAATCAATTCAACAAACCCATAAAATCATTTTATATCACGACCCCTGTGTGGTTTCAAACACCCATATTTGTTGTAGCAACAAAAATGTCATGTGACATGCATGTTGTAAATGCCATTGGGCCGAAACTCGAGGATTAAGTTTGAAAAATGTAATTTCCTTTAGTTTAGGAAATAATTTTTTATGTCTTGTCTGTAAAACGTGACATTCAATTATGCAATAGGTGCGTGAACTCTATTAAGTTTTTCGACCCACACGTTAATCAATATAAGGATTTATTGATTTATTTCAAATTCTACATATTTGTTTGCACTGCTGTTGTTGTTCTTGGTCATGCAATGGCATTATTCGCCTTTCTTAATACTCATTACGCCTACTCATTGTGCTGTGAGAAGGTAAGAAAGTGATAATATGTTAGGGAGTTTGCCAAGTTGTTTTTTTTTACAAATGATATGTTGAAGTTGCTTAGTCGGTATTCTAACCTCTAACAAAATAATATGCTTACATGTATGGATAATGCTGTTAACATGTGAGTAAGTAGTGTATTGCTAGAATGGTATAATATTAATGAATCAAATATCCTTTACAAGGGTTTAAGTGATCCTTTTACTTATTAGCACCAAAGTGTTTTGTCTTGAACTGAAATTTTAGTGTAAAATTGTGCAGATTCACTTAATTGTTTACTAAAGGATGAACAAGTATTAATGCAGAATAAGTTTACATTTGTTTTGTTCATGCATTTGACAGCTGTTTACTTCAAATAGATTTGTGTATACAGGTAATTGAAATTGCTTTTCTTTTGTTCTATTGAAAATCCGATGGGAAATTGGCAACTGCTGAGATAGGATACAATGTCAGTGCCAAGACTGACACATGTTCTTGGAACTGACACGCTATCATCAGTGCAGCTGAAATCGTTTATCAAAGCTGCAGAAGAGATAGGACTTATAGAGTCTGGAAAGACAAAACGAAAAATTGTGATGTTCTGTGTAATGACATAGAATTTTACGTTTTGATATTGTGTCATTACACAAATTGGTGATCTCTAATTTTAACATAACGGTAAAGGCCCCAACTCGGTTTGCTGAACGAAAATTAATACAGTTACACGGCTAGGCCAAGCTATAAATTTTCAAAATTTACTAATCAAAACTTAATTAACCTTCCAAAGTGGTTCCTAGGGTCAAGCAATTTCGTGCAAAAAAGTTGAAGGTGAATGTCACATGTGACTTTGCTAAGAAGGAACCAGCTTATACGAAAAACCTGGTCAGGTTGCAGTGCTAAGTGTGCCATTAAAGGCAAATGGTGAAGCCACATATTGCAATCGCGCACCAAGTAGATAGGAAAAACAAGCATAAAATTAATCAAAGTAACTAAGTTAGAAATCATTAACCACGAGAACTTATTTACTCAACCTCCAGGAGGTAACTTAGATGTATAACCCTTCAGGTTTCTTCAGAATCCAGAGTTTTCCAGGAAAATATAGAAGCTCAGATCAGAAATCTCGAGAATGCGTCCAAGTGTGTCGCCGCACTTTTCTAACCACACTTGGCCTAAGTACCGTATCATCACGATTACTGTTGCATTCAATAATAAAGGGCAATAATAAAGAGGACCCTATTTATTATCTACGCGTAATTCGTAATTTTCTCTGCCCCTGAATATGTTCGGTTCTCATTAAATGGCGGCCCCCAAAGAAGGGAAGTAGCAACTTGCGGCAATATGTTACATGACATTCAATGTCATCATTCTGTTGATGGTTTCTGATTCACCACCTAATTACGTTAACCGCAAGCAACATTTATTTCTATCAAACAAGCTTCTTAAATAACAATTGCGATGTAACAATTTTTGTTATCACTGGTCAATCTAATGGAGAGCAATTTTGTTGTCATGTGGACGTGTCTCGACACATTTGGAACTAAAACTGTGAAAAAAAAATAATTCGATTAGATGATACATGCAGCCTTATTTCAAAACTGGGCATTAAGTATCTGGTCTGGTTTATTTAATAATTTAATAAATAAACATGGCGACTGCTAATAATTGACAACTGTGCCACTAGAGCATACTGTTTTGTTACAGCGCCCTCTTCTGTTTGGGCAATTTAAAATGCATGACGTACTTTGGACGCACGAATCAATGATCCTTTTTTTTTGTTACTTATCTTACCGCGTACATATCTGTAGGCATTAAGAACGAAGTAGACAAATATGAAATTTTTTATCAACAATTGCCTATGCAAATATACTTAAGTTTTACGCTTTTAAGACGATAAGAGAGTTTTATAAACAATTTGCCCGCTCGATATTTTCCAGGTGGCGCCAAAGAAATATATAATTCATAATATAATAGTTTACGTTCAGTGCTCACTCTATTACGCAATTTTTAAAATGAAGCTTAAAATAGAAATTGATGTTGATAGCGTATCTGAGATTTAAGTCTGAGTCGACTTTAATCTCGACCCATAAAGGAAGAGTTCCATTTCTCACAGGCACCTAGCAATTAAGTAAATGGATAATGCGTGTAATATTTAATAAATCAACGGAAAGGAATAGTTCCTCTTATCTAAGATCATTAAAAGTCGTATGTTTATTTTAATTTTAAATTTCCTCTTTAATTAAATTTACTTTAATCTATCTCCTAAATGCTTTGTCGACACGGATGAGGAGGACAAGGAGATACAAACGGCCCACCAGATAAGATTAGCATAATATTTTTCCAGGTATGAAGCTTAATGAAGGTACTCTACATAGATTTTGTAAATTAGCATGTTTGTGCCGCCTCAATTAGTTTGTTTTTCGCATATTCAGTTACAAATGAATATAATTTTAGATAGAGTTCTGGTTGCAAAGAAACTAGTGCAGGTTTTGTATTTAAATTAAAGAGATAGGCAAGGCCAGTTTAGAAACAAATTTTGATCTAAAACCGAAGTAATCGCACTTTTGTTTTAATTATATATAATTCATGTGCGGGTATAGAAATTCACTTATTGTATATAAATCTGTGTATTGAAAAATATAGCTATGTATAAAAAGAAAACATAATAAGGCCGATTGAACACATAGGTTACGTCCCACCTACAGCTATATATAAGGAGTTTACGCAACTTGACTTATACCTACACTTATACGTATACATAAAACTTATGACGATTTAAGGAATGTGCATTACAAGAGTTAGACCAAAGTTTAGTTTTCTGCGCATCCCATAAGTCGTCATAAGCTTAGGTACAGGTATAAGTATGAATTTAAGTCAAGTTGCGCAAACTCCCTATTTATTTAAGCAAATCTTATATGAAGTTATAAAAAAATTTGATATGAAGTTGCTATAACTGGACTTTGCAACAACACATCTCCTTTCTAATAGATGACTACATGTTTCCAAAACACAAATAACTCCAACGTACTCATCCAAATGTGACATTTTAAGGGTTTTTTTAGTGTGTTATCATTTGACCATCTCCCAATTGTTACAGTTAATTATACTGTTGAACTATAAAAATTCATCCGTACCCCTAAGAAATTTCTTATCTCATAAAAGTTTGTAAAAAAAGCAAGTCTACTTCTTTGGACTAGCAGGTAAAAGAATTTATTTCTGTTATTATTACTCTTAATTACTGTAATGTGACTGCACACTGACCTATTTTAGAACAGGCCAAAAGGAAAACACATTTTTAGTAACCATTATCGACATTTGTCATAACAGTATTTGCAGTCAAGCCATTTGGGGACCCAGTTTTGAAATTACATTATTAAATTATTAAAGTTGTAATAATAAAAAACGTCTGTTTGTTGAATGGAAATAAAATTTCGAAAACAGGAAATATTTTTCCATTTCTCAGTAAAATAATAGTTGAAAACGACCCAAAAAAACAAGATTTGTCAAAAAAAATTTTTTAAATAATTGAGCAACCATATTGATTTTTGACTTCAAATTGTTTATTTTATTTACCACTTTAACATCAAGACCAAAAAAGCATAAACAATCCGAAACATTTCTATTGACAACAAAATTGTACCCCTCCCTTATCTTCCCCGTCGCATGAAATACCATTAATGCTCCCTTAGTAACAGACGTCCTACTAATGACGTCAATTTAAAAAAAAAAAAGTTATACCGTCATGCAAATCAATAAACTAAACCAAAGGTCGGGAAAAATTGCACTTAAAAGAATTTTCATGCGTAATTTCACTCATTTCTATTCATAAAAGGTCAAAAAAACAATGCGTGACTGTTTAGCGCAAAAAACCCATTGCTGACGACATATTGATTTTCCCAAACGTTTTACGTCCTATTGATTACTCACACATGTGAAGCAAGTAACACCAAGACACGGAAAAAGGTCACTACAACAAAATTACCAAGGCGAGTAAACGCAACACCCAATTTGCGAAACAATACATATTTTGAGACAAAGACTAATAAAAGTACGGCTCTTTATAAAAGGTGATCACAGTGTTGCGAACAAATAGAGGGTTTTTACGAGCCGTGTAATAGCTTACCATTTCAATTTCGATGTAATTTGACGCTCCACCTGTCTCTTCACGAGTGTAACTAGCCAACAACATGTGTGTGCAATTTCATGCTGTCTTGTTAAAGAGAGATCAAGGCCCCCGCACTTCTAAATTCAAGTGATTGAGGTTTTCAAGTAGATACCAAGAATAGTCAATTGGAAGTAATAAATTTAAATAGGTATTGAATATGTTTACAGTAAGACACTAGTTGCATTCAACAGTTGAAATTTCATTTAGACTGTAGTTGATATTGATATCACTTGAACTCAATATGAACTTTTCTGATCATATCGTCAGTGAGTGTAAAACCTTTATTTGCACTAAACAATATGGTAAAGTTCAAATTTCACATTTACACATTGGTGTGTGGACAAATTTACACCCTAATTTTTTGCCGTTTAGGCATTATTCTTATACAAGTCTCATTCTATCCGGAACACTCCAACATGTGTTTACATGCCAAAACATGACATTATTAACACAAGAGCTTCTTAGAACTTTGAGCATCTGTACTTTTCTACATAACACATTTAGACATTTCTGCTTAGAATTAAGAGTGCAACTTCATGAGTGTCTTTGTCAAAGAGAGTCCTTTTCAGGTAAGATTTAAGCGTTCAGATACTTGTTGCTTCTAATAAATTGCAGGAGTTAGTTTGAAGGAGATCAATCTTGTAAGAGGTTTTATTGGACTTAGTGACGTCGACAATTCACTACGGTAAATGAGGTTTTTAAAGGCAGGAGGATTTATGTTCTGGCCGTATGTGTCAGAATCTAATTAAGTGTGCAGTTCAATCAATTAAGTTTTCAAACATTAATCAAGCGTTTAAGGTGTAAGTTTAAGGACGTAGAAAGATGGGAAAATCAATTTAGTGATAATTGCTAACTCATCTTACGTCATTAGTAAAATGGATGTGTATTAACTGTAAAAAAAGTTGTTAATAGTGTTTTTGGAGTATTAAAAGTTAATTAAATTGCTACGAGTGCGTCATTGATTACAATTACGGCCACTATAAGGGAAATGGGACAATTGATTTTTTTGAAATACTCGTTTTTATAGTTGTCACTATAAAAAGATGAGTGTTTTAAAGTTCTGGGTGACGTTGAGTAAAATATGGGGTTGCGAACATTTAGTAATTAATAGTTAATGGCATGCGAAGTGGCACGCATAATATTTGAAAAGTGCTTTTATAAAGTTTTCCGCCGTGAAATAAGAATCACGGAAGACTGATATTACACTCATTCAGAGTTGTTAAGTTATTGTTGAATGGGGTGTCGTAAATGGTGGTGATAACGTATTAGTTGAGCGAGATGAAAACAACAGCAATGGTCGCACTTTTGACGTGTAAACCAACATTGACAGTTAACTGAATTCATTTTCCCTTTAAATATTTTTGTTGGCAATGTCAGAAAAATATAAGCAGCCATTTTTGTATATTATAAATTTATAGATTAAGAGAGTAAGAGGATCAAAGGGAATTTTTGGAACAGCAAAGATAAGATTAGGCTTAAAATTGTCATGTGACAATCTTATTGTTTGAAACAATGGATCCTTGCATAATCATTTACATTACAGGCAACTTTCTTTCTTTCTTTCTTTCTTGCTTTCTTTGTGTGTTTAAGATTTCGTAAGGAAACTTTTGATTTCTACTTCTATTTATGTCTGTGTAATTACACTACATTTTTTATTTCTAATACTTAAGCTTAAAAGCAGATGTTATTCACTTAAGATTTATAATAACCCTAACTTGTCATTCTTATATAAATTTTTCACAGACAAAAAGCATGTATAGCCATATATAAAAATTATATTGAAGCAGTTATGTTTATACTAAATTATCAAACTATTTTATGAAATATGGCCATATATTCATGAGCTGTAATTTGATAAAAGTATATGAGCATATACAAATCAAATTGTATTTCTAATGTCATATATCTATATTTGCCAAACACTTCACGTTATTGCAATATTCATCTGCAACTTTCCCACACAAAACCAAACACGGCAAGATGTAGCGATTACCCAAATCTGATCATATAACCATAAATTATTATTTTCCTTTTTTAAAAAAAGTTTACGTAATAAGATTGTCCATTCACGTGAGTAACAATATCAAAAAGATATATATCAACTTTAATTCTTCGTAGCATAGCTCTAGTAACCGCCATGACCATTTACTTAATTAAACTCCAGTAATCACTGTCGTTGCCACAATAAGTGGGCTTCTTAGACTTGTTTGTCTCAATTATCCCTCTTAACTTCAAATCCATTTACGTTCAAATCGAGTTATTTTGTATCCAGAATGATTTAAAACCAAAGAAAAAACAGTTTCAAGTTTTACATAAATCAATAGAAATTGTATACAGCACAACTCCAATTTCTAGATACAAAAGAATGAAAGAAAGTCATTCAAAAATTTCAGACTACCTGTTAGCAACTCCATGAAACGACGGATCAATAGTGCACGCGTAATTCATAAATAAAATTTCACCTACCTTGTCTCTTTTTGAGTGCTATCCTATTCTGCAGTAATCTATTTATGTCCAATGCATTTGTTGGTGCTGCGAAATCGTAGAAGAGTGCCAAATATATGAAGACTAGGACGACTTGCTGAGCGACCATAGTGTACAGCAAAGCTTGCTTTCCTCTGCTCTGGGTCTCCTTGCACATCGGACTAAATGACTGAATGGTACCTGTCTTCTGCGCTTCGCCCACACTTTCGCAGCCAATGGAAACGGCTCGATTTGCCCACGCAATATGAGCAACCAATGAGAAAGGGCTCACCAGAGGGAGCTGCGATGGGGATGACGGAAAGGGTTAATCAATTGCAGAATTGATTCGAGATGGGATGATACAAACTACAAACGTTGCGAGCTAAAGTGGATTGATTACGAGCTTTTTGTTATTTTTGGGCGGAAGATTTTTTTTAGCAAGTTTTCCTACTTGACACTTTCAAGGTTGATATTGATTGCAAGTTTTTTTTTTTTGTAATATCAAAGAATTTATTATTTACGATGTTGGATCAACAGTTTCGGTTGATTTATGTTTAAGAGTGAGTGGAATGTAAATCACTACCTCTTCCTTCTCTTGTAAGCTTCTTATGAGTTTAACAATATAGGGAAACTTTTTGTAAGTCTGTTACACTTATAAAAAATGGAAAAGCAGGGTTGACGATTTTGTAACGAAGTGTAAACAACTGCAAAAAGCTTTAAAAGTTTGTACGAAATGCGTCTTGTAGGTGGGCAAACCGTATAAAACATTCCATTTTAAGACTAGGTTGGAATAAAAGGGTTTAAAGTGTGAAAATATTTGTTTCTATATGAAATATTTTTGGGTAAACATGTAGGAATTTTACGTGGAGAATATTTACGTATCTATCATTAACTGTTACAAAATGGTTTAAAACGGACTAAGCATTTTGTAACAGTGCAAACATAAAAAATTTACATGTGTATCGTGAAATCTTGTTTCATTTTGTGTAAAACAATATACATTCCTTCAGTTTTGGGAAAAGGTTGTAAAAGAAATGTAAATTCGTTTCTTTTTAGTGTAAACCTTGAAAGATTTCATAAGCCCTACTAAACAAAAATTTCTTTTCAAGAATTTAATAACCTCAAAAGACTTGCAGGACAAAGATTGTAAACACAGCAGGTTTTTGTCTAACTAAATTTATCTTTAATTGGAAAGTGTTCTTAACTCGTCAATGGACACGCCTTCCACAAGTGTATAATAACACTCAAGATTTATATTTGAAAGTAAAACTGTTCTGTCGATGTAAATACTGTTTAAAAAACTTTTTTTCTATTGTCAATGAGTGTTTATACAGTTACAAATTTACACCTTGTTCCTGGTACCTTATCTAGTTTGTGTACGTATGTTATGTATATAGATGAAGAGTACATAGCAGCTTTAGAAAAGACGACTGTCAACTCTTCCCCTCGTAAAAAACACTCTAGGGGTTTCAACTTTCATTTTAAAACTTGTACAAGCTTCAATTGAACCTACACGCCACGTGCTCCCCAATGACAAAGCATTTACTCCTTGCAGTAGAAATCAATTTTTTTTGAAATCATTGCACATTCTGCCATTTAAACAATAATAAGAAAAACTCTTTAATGTCACTCAGCTGACTTGACAATTGATCCGCAGGAAATCGATAGGAATTATCCTTAAGCAATTAAATAAAATGGACTAAAAATAATAAAAGATTAATTAGGAAGAAAGAAAAAGTGTGTTGGTAAATGCTATTGACATTGCTGACGTCATGATTAATTGATTAGTGGTGTTGTATTTTCCCTGTGGATTTTAAGAAAGTCCGCTTTCATGTTCGTCTAGTTTTTTTTTCTATTTCTCTTTTGTGGTTTGTTGTCGTTATTGATTGCCGTTGTAAGGTAAACATTCTCACATTCAAGTGTAAGGTGATCTCAATTCCATAGATTTATAGTAACTATGTAATGGTTGGCATTAAAAATAATCACATGAAAAATTATAGTGTGGAGGGTAAATTACCTAGATACATCACAAGAATAATTTTCGGTTTTTTTTATTCTTACTGTTTAATCCATGATAGGATTAGGATTTGTTTATTGCAAGCGTAAATTCCCTTTATGACAGTTTGATTTACAGATGAATTGTTCCATGTGGACTCAAACAACTGCTTTTTAAAACACAAGGGTATTAACCGAAGGCGACCTCAAAGTTTCCGCGCGCATTTATTGGCAGGTTGCAGGTTCGACCGCAAGATGTCGTTCATGTGCAAGAACGAGTTTCAGTCTATGGTTAGACTAATGTTCGTGTAAAGTCTATTGCTAACGTATATCTCCAGTAGTACCACGCGGTCAACATGCCGAAGTCAAAACGCGACAAGAAAAGTATTTATTTATAAGTAATACAAGCGTATTTAGTTCGTTTAAAAATTTTCTTCCGTTTTTGTTAGTTTCGCTGACTAAAGTAAAGAAACGGCCACTTGAGACAAAACAACAGTTGATGGAAGAAGTGAGATTTACACGTGCGATTTAAACCAACTGGAGGATAATAATATCATAATTTTTTCTATTTTGTAGATTCGAAGTTGTGTTGACAAATATGCAAGAGTATTCGTTATTTCAACTGAGAACACCCGAAATAGCAAATTAAAAGACATTCGTCAGGAATGGAAGCACAGCAGGTTTTTCTTCGGGAAAAATAAAGTTATGGCCTTGGCTATAGGAAGAACGATATCGGATGAATGCCGGGATAATATTCATCAAATTTCTAAATATCTTCAGGGACAAAGAGGGTTATTATTTACAAATAAAACGAAAGAAGAAGTGCTAAAGTACGTAATTTTTCATTTATTTGTGTTGATATGACAGATAAGGTTATTTTTAAATTATTTTTCAGATGGTTTTCGACATTCAAAGAACCCGATTACGCCAGGTCTGGGAATAAAGCTCTTGAAACTATAGTTTTAGATAAAGGACCGTTGCCTAAACTTAGCTTTTCATTAGAACCGCAGTTAAGACAGTTGGGATTACCAACTAGTTTGGTTAAAGGTTAATTAATTGAGTTATTTTTATTGAGATTAATTATAATAGAATGAAAACTTTTTTAGGTGTTATAACTCTAACTAAAGATTATGAACTTTGTAAAAAAGATGACCCTCTAACACCAGAACAAGCAAGACTGTTGGTAAGGTTATTAATTTAGATTAATGAGTTTAAAATTTAAACATGTTTGTAATTTTCAGAAACTATTTGGTAAAATGATGGCTGATTTTAAAGTTAACGTAATTTGTATGTGGTCAAATGATGGATCATTTGAATTATTTGACGAAAGTGTACCTAGCAAATCTCTATCGGATGATGATGAATCGGATAAGGATGATGAGTAACGTTGATCATTTTAAATAAATTTGTTCACGTTCTCTTATTCCAACATTAAAATATTTTAAACAAAAATGTTGATGACCATTTAATGCCTTAAATGTGAACAGAAAAAATAGTCTTCAACATTTTTTTACTTTCATTTGAAGCAAAATGTGGGAACATTAGGTTCATCAATACGACAACTTGTATTGGCATTTTTTGAGCGATTCAGTTACCCTTATGTATCCACTTGCCTTGTGTTATTTTTCAACTTCCTTTTAGATTTTTTTTTATTGTTTTTGACTGCTGTGCTGCAGGTGTCGTTGGATAATTGCTTTTTCCCTTTGCGCTATTTTTTTCTGGATTTGCCGACTTGCTAACAGGTTGGTAGTGGGTGAGTTTTTTTTTTTTTGCGCGTGCAAGAAGGTAGCCATGTCCGACAATAATTTTTAATGACTCTGTTATAATTAAAACAGTCTGGTTCATTCGTAGTAATGAAATAGTTACATAAAAAAATATAAGTTAAGTGAAAATCGAAGTTGCTAAAAATTCAAGCTTCTAAATGATTTATTGTCGTATGAATAATGATGCATGTTAATAAGGTTAATGTTTCGGCCGCTTCGACATGGAAGATATTCCTTCATCGTCTGGCGCCGGTCTCTTTGGCGGCTGAAATCTGTGTCGCTCAATAAAGTCTAATAATCGGACTTTCGTGACTGGAGCTCGAATACTATTACAAACACCTAAAAAGGTATGACTAGTTTAAAATCGTTTCACTCATGCGTATTCAACCTACCCATTGCTGTACTGTAACTGTTCGGAAATGATTTGTCTGTCCTTTCCCTCATAAATTTCCATTCGTTGTTTTCAAATTTGCATTCAATAATTTTCTTATCCAACGACTTAAGTTCTTTTGTCACCTGGAAATTGATTTTTAAGTTATTTTGCATTACAAATTTAATTTTCTTTACTTTAATTTCAGCAAAAGGCGAGTTGAGACTTCCCACATACAACAAGCCTTTTAATTGCGGTAACATCCTGTAAAGTAAGCGATTACATATAGGGAATTAGTTGAATAATGAAATTCTTACCCTGGTCTTTCTTCTTTTCGAATGTCTAATTTAAAGTCGACTGAATTCATACTCGGGGGTTTCCATTTCAAAACCATTACGTTACGACCACCACTGTAGGGCTATGTAAGATAATATTGAAGTTTTAGTTGTTTTATAGTTTAAAGTTATTATACCATTTCTTTTGGTTGGAACACGAGGCCGTCGACGTCATGTCCCAGTTGTTTTGTAAATTTATCACTTAACAACTGTAACATTCAATTGTAATTAATAATTATTGAAATCGAAATAATCTTTTGAATTTAGTTTACGTTTTGTGTAAACATTACATCCCAAAAGTCCTTAGCCCTAACACTAAAAGGCTCAGTAGTTTTATCAATAAGGCCCTTTTCTGTAGCGATGCGACGAGA
Source organism: Pachymerium ferrugineum (assembly GCA_034686365.1). Lineage (NCBI taxonomy): Eukaryota > Metazoa > Arthropoda > Chilopoda > Geophilomorpha > Geophilidae > Pachymerium > Pachymerium ferrugineum. The sequence continues at coordinate 5,967 of JAQGAS010000688.1, read as the reverse complement.
CTCTATAAGCTCTTTCTGAATGCAGAGTAGGCGACGTTCAAAATCAGTTTTACCTACTTCTTGATTCTGTAAAAAAGATTCAAGTGAGTATAATACTGTAGAGACTTATTGATTTAACTCACCTCAAATTTAATAATGTCGTACACCAGATACCTTGGCATTGTTTGCCCAGCGACTCTATCAATAACCATTTCCTAAAACAGTTTATAGTGTAAATGCTTTGCATAAAATAACTTATAAAAGATTTATATACCCCGTCTACTAATGTTCCACAAATATGCTGTTCTGGAAACTTTCTCCGAGGAAATCGGAGATTCCTAACTTGAAAAACGCAGTTATCTCTATCGAGAAAGTAGACTTCATTTTCGCCATCAATAAGCATCATGTACCTAAAAGAGGGTAAATATTTATAACTCCTACAACTGTAGGAAATAACACCTACCTAGTACCATCAGCTTTCCAACTAACTTTGTATGGCGTCTTTTGTACATAACCAATGTTTTCTATATCCATAGATACGGGTTGCAATCCAGGAAACCCTGTACTAAATTTGAAAGTGATAGTGTGAGTATACACTATTTAATTTTCAATGTCAGAGTGTTATATGACGTTTTCGGGGTCACTCCGTATGTTGTCATTTAACTAGTTCAATATCCAGTTAAATATTTTCCCTGTTTACTGGGCTTTTTACTATCGGTCGATCCGTTTTTTAACCTGTTTTTTCTTTTGCGCGAAGCCAGTTTTACAAAGATTAATTCAATTGAATTTTATAAAATGATATATGACAACATAACGGAATGACCCCGTAAACTCCATTGTAATTTGCCTTTTCCAGTCGCACATATCTTGACACTTCCTTTGAATTTGAAGTAATTTAGGTTGTGTTGTTATGGACATTACTCCGGAAACACCTTCCATAAATGTTGGATTCTGGTATCCAAGATGAACATTAGCCAACAACAATAAGAACTGTTGTATGTTTGTTTACCTTTTTGTTAAACTCTTTACCCCTTCGTCTCCCTTTTTCATCATTACTATCACTCCTATCACTCTCACGAATAGTAATTTGAGCACCGTCGTCATCGACGGAATCGTCAAATTCTAAGAAATAATCTTATAAATTATAATCTTTAAGATATTGAATTGCTGCATTACCGGTGCACCAATCTGGAAGAGGTGGTGCAGCAGGTACTTCACTAGGATCTCCGTACCGCGTAAACAACTCGCGTAAATAATCTTCTTTATAAATTCCTGGGGGTCGAGCCTGAGCAAATGCTGTCACAGCTGCCTCTACACTAAATTCCCAATCTTTTTATTGTTAATTTTGGTTAAATGTAAAAAAATTCAAACCTCCACGATTGATTTTCCACTAAGTAGGCAACAATTAAAAATCCTGTCCTGTTGAATCCATGTGTGCAATGAACACCTTTAATTGCATAAGTGAAGGTATAAGGGTTTATCTTTTAACTTATAAACTTATGAGGTTGTAGATGCCCAGATAACAAAATTTAACTCTAATTATTGTACTGGGCATCTGGTATAAGTTTATAAGTTGTACTATAAATTTTAAAAGCTTATAGATAAATATAATTTTCACCTATAACCTCCAATGGTCGTTTTGATATAAAATTACTACAAATTTGTACAAAACTTCGTGTTTGATCCTCACTAGGACATTCTCCATGTCTAAAACAAAAACACAACCATTTAATCCCTTTATACGTGTTCTGTCATTGACTGGATCACTTTACCCACGGCATTGTAATTTTAGATAAGTTATGCCTTGCGCTTCGACATCTGCCTTGTCATAAAAACGATTGGTGTTCGTCAGATCAATCCATAATCCTAATTTAACCTACAAAAAATACAAAATTTTAACTTTTTTGAATTGATATTACAATAAACATTGACCTGATAACTGTGCATAGATGATACCAACATTGATGGTCTAAATAATTGGGCAGGCGGGACCTGTTCATCGTAACTTTCATTTAAAGGTGTCTTGAACGGTAAAAATTTTCCTGGAACAAAATCAAAAAATGATTTAAAAATAGTTGATAATAATTGACGAAAGCTTTAACCTGCAACTAATTGCTGAGCTTTCCGGGGGCAATGTAGCCATCGTGGGGGGATTTTATTGTATCTATCATCTCTGGACATGGTACCTATACAAGACACGAAGGATAGTGTTAAATTAGTCCTATTTCTTATGCTGATAACACGTTTGATAGTTTAAAAATACCCATACTGCTTGAACAAACAATCGCAGTTCAATTTATGCTTTGTTTTATTTAAACGCAATTTATGCACTTACACTCTGTATGTTAACCAGCCAAATAGAAATGATTATCCGCCATCTTGCCTTTTGCCCGTTTCGCCATCTAGTGTTAACAAAATTTGTTTTTAGATTCTTTCACATGATGGCGCATCCGTTTCCGATTTTCTGAACCATGTGGGCCTTCTGAAGGGTATTTTCCGGCGAATAGACGGGTAATTAGAGAATTAGTTCAATTTTATATTTCGTTTCCGAAGATAATTGTAAAGGGAGATAACTAACGTTTTTTTTTTTTTTTATAGGAATTAAAATGGATAGTGAATGTTTCAGTAAGTTGTCGAAGCTACTACCGAGCTCGTATGTTCAGCAAGCGGAAAATGCACATAAAACGAGACAAAAACAAATTCGGCTTCTATTGGAACAAGTATAAAATATAATTTTCGATTATACGAAACTTTATCTCAACTTGTTTACTTAATTTTATAGAAGAAACTACCGGAAACTGGGTGGGATGACGGACTAATAGAATTATTCTTGCACGAGATAGCATTATTAGACAGTAATAATTTTGCTGGTAATTGTGGCGTCGGTGAGCGAGAAGCAAGGATATATTCTAGTGTTGTAGCAGCAAGGCATTTCAGGTTTTTATTTTACATATTAAAATAATTGATATTCCTTTTTTATAACAGCATTTCTTTTTTTGCAGACTTGGTCATGGAATTGGTAGATCAGGTGATCTAGTTGAATCACAACCGAAAGCAACTGGTTCAAGCATGTTGAATGTACTTACAAATGCGCTTGTTCGTGACGCTATTAGAGTATCTGGTGAATAATTAAAGGATTTTGATTTTCAATATGCTTGTTAATTTTCAATTTTGTATTTCAGGTATCACAAACACTGAGAGCTGCTTTGTAGTACCAGTTGCAACTGGAATGGCACTTACTTTGTGTATGCTGTATTTACGATCACAAAGACCGCTTGCTAAATTTGTCCTTTGGCCTCGAATCGATCAAAAATCTTGTTTCAAGTCCATTTTAACTGCTGGTATAAAAAAAATTAATAGAAAAAGTGCGCAAATTGACCTATTAAGCTTATTTTATAACTTGTGAACTACGTAAAATGTGCAGAAAAAAGATAAGAGAGCTTCCTGAGGTCTTTGGTTATTTATCATACAGATGCTGTTTAAAAACAGAACAAAATCTTAAAAAATATACAGAACAAGCTGCAAAAATAATTTAACTAAATGGTAATAAACCTGAGGCCGGATTCCCAAAAGGATCGTGTATGTTGCCGATCAAAAAATCTCGTTATATTGTTATATTTTGGGTTTCAAGGAAAGTTTTAATCGTAAACTACTCAATACTTTTCTTAATCCGGTCCCAATCGGTCGCGAGAAACTCGAGAGGAAACAAACCTTTAATCAAACAATTCTGTTTACAAATTACAAACCTATGAATCCTTGTAACAGGTGCGTTTATAATTTGTAAAGATAACCTGTATAAGTCAACTTGCGCAAACTTTATGGTACAACATTCATATTTAGGATGATGAATTTTCTTTTAGGTTTCACTCCTATAATCATAGAAAATATTTTAGAAGGCGATGAATTACGAACAAACATGACCGAGTTAGAATGTAATATTAGCGACCTTAAAAGTGAAAACATTCTATGCGTGCTTACAACTACAAGTTGTTTTGCGCCGCGAGCTCCGGACAAGTCAGTATTAGTGTTCTCTTGAACAGATAAACTATTACTAACAAATTAAACTCCTACAGAGTAGAAGAGGTTGCCATTTTGTGTAAACAACAGGACATTCCACACATAGTAAATAACGCCTACGGTTTACAATCGTCTAAGTGCTGTCATTTGATTCAACAAGTAAAAAAACAACTAAAAAAAAAAACTATACTAGTAATAAAACTTCGTTTTATTACAACTGTGAATGTGTTTAGGCTTCAAGGGTCGGCAGAGTTGATGCGTTTATTCAAAGTACGGACAAAAATTTTATGGTTCCTGTTGGCGGTGCAATCATTGCTGGTTTTGATAGAAATATCATTGCAAACATTAGCAAAATGTATCCAGGTAAAAAGTAATAAAAATTGACTTTTCTCTTTTTTAAAAACTTTATTATTTTTCAGGACGTGCATCAGCTTCTCCCTCATTGGATTTATTTATTACATTACTCTCCCTGGGAACTGATGGATATAAAAGACTTCTTGATGAAAGAAAAAAAGTGTTCACTTATTTAAAAGACGAATTAATTAAATCTTGTGAAGCTAATGGAGAAAAGCTGTTGCGCACACCGAATAACACAATATCTCAAGGTATAAAGTGTTTTTTATTTATTTAACATACGAAAATTGATGAGTATATTCTCATTTAGCAATTACGCTTAATACCTTACCAAAAAGTCCAAAAGATGCTATTACGAGATTAGGATCAATGTTGTTTACGAGATGTATTTCCGGAACAAGGTAGGGATGATTTTTTTCTATCTTTTTTAGCTATAGTTTAGTGATGGGTGTTAGTTGAGTGATGCGAGGGAAAAGTGTGAGCACTGTACTCTCTCATAAATTTTCTAGAGTGGTGGCTCCTGGAGAGAAGAAGGAAATTAGTGGTATCTCGTTTAATAATTATGGATCTCATTCCAAAGACACTACGACAGCGTATTTAACGGCCGCAGCTGCCATTGGTATGACTTTAATCGAGGTAGACATTTTTGTTAAAAAACTGAACAAAGTGTTTAGTGAACTAAAGGTGAAATCAGAAATTGATGAAGTTTAGGTGACAAGGGGTTTAAAACTTCCTAGTTCAGTTCTAAACATGTAATTTATTTTTGTACATTAGCAATTTAGAAAAATAAAATAAATGAATTCAAATAAAATGGGTGAAATTTCATTAAAAATGTTTATATGTAATGCTTGTGTAACTAGAATAGTTATTTACCTTTTTTACCTTTAATTTAACGACTAAATATTTTACTTTCAGTAACTTTCACCACTTATAAAATAATATTGACTTTTGTAAGAGAAAATGACGTACCGTATATCATTGGCGAAAAAATGTCTGGTAATGAGCTTAAGAGATGGCGGTGGCGAACCAGGGTTTATCAAATGGAAGCTCGGTACTCATAATAATAAAAAGAAAGACTTCTAATCCGGGAAAAAGAGTCTTGAAGACTTTTAATTTCGCGACTACGCTAGTGTGGAAATTTGTCCAAGAAATGATAATTTACGTAAAATTGAATTATAAATTAGCCATAACTTTTTAGATACGTAAAAAAATATGATTATCACTAGTAATAGCCCTATCCCTTTTTCTTTTTTATTTAAACTCAAAACGGCATGTACAGAGCTATTAAATGCATAGGATTTTAGTTTAGACTAGAGAAGGGAGATATGCGCTTCTGATAAAGACTATTTATTTTTGCAAATAGGATTATGCTAAAATCAGCCATGTAAGATTTAGTTATTTTACTGTTTTAGATTCGTTGTAGTTATTTTATTTTAATTTATGTGAAAAAACGTTTTAAAAAGCTGAAATTTTATTTAAAATGCTTTGATAATAAGATCATAAAGTGTCACTCATAGGATATATTGATTGAAGTTAATTTACAATTACATCGACGCTGGAATGAAAGAATCATCAGCTAGAAGCTCAGAACAGATTTCCAGCGCCGTTTTATGACAC
>JAQGAS010000687.1:0-37165 GCA_034686365.1 Pachymerium ferrugineum | reverse complement strand
GGTTCTTGCCGATCCACCAAATCTGCTTTTAAACCTGCAACGATAAGCTCTAAAATTGTGTGCAATCGAATTTTCATTAAAAAATACACCAGAATTCATTAAGAAATAGGCATGTCAAAATCGATGGACCTTTGGATTTTTTCAAGATTTTACAATTCCATTTTTCTGATGTATGTAAATTAGTTTTAAACATATCAAAACGGAATATCAAACTGAGTCAAAAAAACTACTTAATTCTCGTTTTAGAATTTTATTTTCATCGGCTTGAATAAATTTTTTTACTGTACAAGATATTAGTTGATATGTAGGCTAATAACTATTACAGACAGGAACAAAATAAAAATAAATGCGCACAAATATACGATTTAACAATAATGTCTAGGACAATAAAATTGATATAAAGACTTAACCTATCTCTACAATTTTTAAAATTAAAAGTTTAAACCATTCAGCAGAATGTAATTCAATGGAGAAACTAAAAACTTGAAGAAGCAGAATTCTGACTGAAACTTTCTCGTTTTTGAATTTACGGTTATTTCCACAATAGTTATAGCAATAGTATAAAATTATGAATATAAGCTCAAAGCTTCTACACAAGCTTCTACATCTATTCTCAAGGCAAGTTACAGACAGATTTTTTTTGTAATATTTTAAAAGTTTAAAATCCGCCGTTCACCAATAGAAATGTTACGGTACTGCCTCTTAGTTTATTGCATGGTCTGTAAAAATGTGGCAGACCATTTAAATAAAAATTCACCCTCATAAAAAATCGTTTCAAAAGTATTTAAATAAAAATACTTAAATGCAATAAAAATATTTGTAAAACGTATATATTAAAAATGGCGAAATTAATTTTAAGTTTGCATTTTTTCAGTAGGAAAGTAATAAAAATATTTATAAAACTTGTAACTAAATTTTGAGATCGAATAGATTTTAGCATATATTTTGGTAGCACCTTACATTTCATCAATTTTAAAAATTTTAAAAATTTAAATATTGCTCAAGTCCAAGGAATGTACATCACAGAACTAAATATTTAAAATTTCCACATCTATTATTTAACATAACTAAAACATTAAAAATTTAGATAAAACTACGTTATTTAAAATTACATTTTAAATTTATCTATAATTCGCCAAGATATGCACTCGATTCATATTTGCACATTTGTATCACATTTTGTGATATGCTTTTCGTCATCCATCACCGAGTCCTTTTCAAACCCCAAATTAAGCAAAAATTAAACATAAAAATACCCAGATGAATTTTGATGCAGGAAGACAGTGGTTTTAACATTAAATAACAGGTGTAAAAATTTTAGTCTAAAACCGGTTACAACAGACAACTATGAATTATTTTGTTAGATTTGGATCATCTTCTTCCTCATCTTCTTCGCTTGCACTTCCTTGTTCGTCATCTGTCATAACCGTTACTAAAGTCCCAACAGCTTTACCAAGATTACCAGCCATATGAAACAGATTTCCTAAATTTGATGTTTTTTCACTGGTGTATAATAACTCTTTTCTGTCGGTGGAATGCAAACTCCCAGTATCTTTTGAAACTGTGGGACCTAAACAGAAAACAAAATTAGTTAGGTAGAACTTGAAGAAATCATTTACAATATGTCAATAGTATTTTCATGCAAATATTATTTTTTTTAATAATAAAAAAAAAAAAAATCATATTAACGTTAATTAAGAATAATGCAAACAAGTTAGAATGTTACTTACGGCACACTACAATGAAATTATCTATTTACTTGCTTCAGTGCTGTGTCCATTACTGTGGATTAACTGTTCTTGTTTCGATGAATGTTTAGCTAAGGAATGCTGCGGGGTTACATATGGAGTAGACCGTTGGGACCCAGGATTGCTATTACTCTGGGGCTATAAAAGAATATTCATTTCACTTCGTTGTTGACTTTGAACAAAATTTCCATTTCCTCACTTCTTCTAATAACTGACGCAAGCGTTGCAGCTGTGCTTCCAACTGACGATTATGATCTTCAAGAATTTGCATTCTTGCTTCTAACCGACCTTTGTGTTGGCGTAAAAGTTTAGCCTCTGCGAGCATTTCTGCATCTCTGCTCTAAAAGACAGATTAGTTTAAGGATTAGCAACCAATCCTCTCATCTTTCTAAAAACAAAAATAAAAGTAAGGCGGGAAATTAATCACATTTCCACCACTGTTACTACCCTTACTAACTAAATATAAAAATAAATAAAAAATTAAAATTTATCATTAAAATTTTTTTAAAGTAAATGTTGCTTTATACGGCATTTTGAAGCGAGTTCTCTAGAACTCAGCTTTCAATCCGCATGATCTATTCTGAAACTCGAGCTTACAGGGCCAAGTCCATTGGGATTGCATTCAGCCCACCGAGACTAAACTAAGAAACTACTGGGCCCTTTATCGTATTTGCTATCTTAAATGCGAGTTCACCAGAACTCAGCGTTTGATCCACTCGGATCGATTTGAACACACCATAATTGAAACTCTGCTCCACTGGGACAGTGCCAGAAGCAGTATTGGCCGTTAGATTTCACAGGAAATCTACACACCATATTTGATAAAAAAAAATTCCCAACTTCTGCAGAAGCTTTTCTAGTAGAAATACCATTAAAAATCTTTTAATGATATCCCAAACATTAGAGGTAGGAAAAGAGTTACACATCTTAATAATAACAGTCTCAATTATATATTTTTCTGATTCAATTCTTCTTACTTGACTGTAATTATCTTCAATACCAACAAGGGAGGAAACACCACCCTTATTTCTGTTAGCAGCACGCAACCTATCGTATTCATCTTGAAGTGTTCTATTTTCGTCTTCAAGTTCTCTTATCATGGCCTCCAGTTCTTCTCGTTGTTCCGCATCAATGGCTACCATGATTTGTGCAGGACTTCGGGGCTAATAAATACAGATTATAAGTAACTCATTTTAATTTTTTTGTATTACAAAAATTACCACAGGGGTAACAGTATCACCGTTCAAACTTTGGCAATATTGGGCAATCAAATGATGTTCGTCTTCACTCCTATGGGAAAGTAAATGCTCATTCAATGAAACAATCCAAAATTGTAAAATACGTACGAATCGGGCGTAGAGCTACTTCTTCCCCTGAGTTCAACTTCAGCTAATCGATTGGCATACAATTCCAATCGCGAGTGTACATCATGAGGACTAGGATGATGTTGCGGCGACGACATCGGACTTTCCAGATTATCTCCCTCTAATACAGTTTGAACAGGTAGGTACCCTAACCTGGGATGTTTCATGAAGTATCTTTTTGTTTTAAATTTGTTGCGAAAAATTCGAGAGAAATCTCTCATGTCCTCGCCTGATGTTGTCTAAATAAATAGTTAAATTATGTACTATAAAATAAGAAAGTTAATAGTGTCTTACCGCTGTGCAATATTCTTGAATAGGATGAGTCATTTTGTGATTTTTTGCTTTCCGGCCCGAGAAGAAACAGTTTTGACATAAGTCGAAATTGAAACATTTCAAACATCTATATCTCAGTCCAACTATAGGGTATTCTTTACAAATATTGCACTTTGCTTGATGCTTGGCTGTTTCTGCAGCCGCCATACGATGTAGAACAGGTAACCAAACAACAGATTGCGGTTCCTGTTGCATCCACATAAGAAAGTGTGGCGCTTGGATCTCTTTTTTATTGCCGGCTCGCTCGAAACAACTGCGTACACTGGGTTCTATGTTACTACCTCCAAACGCTGCTATTTCCCCAAGGAAACGCGGAATCTTTACAAGCAAAGTAAACCTTATTTCACAATGGCTTAAAGTAATTTAATTAGAAGCGAACCTGGATGCAGTCGTGAAGTAAAAGCCCCAATTTCCTTTGATCAGCAAATCCATTGGTATCAGCAATCAGACGGAACAGATCTAGAAAACGTCGTCTAATTTAATCCGACTTAAACTTTAATTTAAACGTAATCGAATCAACTTACAGCGATACTTGTCTTCTAGATGTCCTTTGCAGAGAATGACCAGGCCAGCTTTAAATGAGAGAACCCGAATCTGACCTGTTCGAGCACTGAGGAAAGAAAAAAAAATTGTATCTAGAAACAATGTAATTAAATTTATTAAATTGGACTCACCTGTCGTAGACACCCAGGAGCCAGTTCAGGCAGAGATCTATACACAGAGGAACATTAACTAATGTAGGATTGTCAGCAGCAATTCCTTCGTACAATGTGGTTAATACACTAATCATGTCAGGGACGTCGATTAATTTATCATTTTGAGCTCTTAAACCATGATGGTCGAAAGCGTCAATTGCATTGTTCATGTTTAATAAGTCGACTAAATGGCAAAAATCCAATGAATAAAAAGTGTACAATCAATGAAAACGAATGCATCTTACGGCAGAGTTTTTTCTGCAAGGTTCTTAATTTCATAGCGGTCCTATACGCTGAAAAACGTACGTCGTTTAATTCGGCCAATGACTGGATTAATTCGGTCATTTTGGGATGATCCCAATGTGTCGTTTCGCTCGTGTGACTTGAATAAATTAAAAAAATAAAAATAAAAATGTTACGAAAACAAATAACTTTGAAAACATTTCAAAAACAAATGTATTACATACTTTATATAGTAAGGCACTTTATTGCTGGCAACCGCTCTCTCCCATGGCATATCAACAGATGCTGTAAATAATAAGACAAATTAATATTAATTCCCATTGTCTTCCTATAATAAATATGACAGTGAAGCAATATATCTGTTATAAAAATTACTAATTATTTCCCAATTTATCAACTAATAACTAACAAATAATAAATGCAGAAATAAATCCTCAAAAAAGGCAACAAAAAAAAAAATCTCAGACAAAAATATATAGTAACTGATACTTGACGTTATCATTAAGGAAGTTATAAATGACCCTACGAAAGGCAACTAACAGCTTGTAGTGATCCATCCATCTTTTCCGTCTTAAATTTAGAAAATAATCTACGATATAAATTCTAATAAATGATCGGCTTGTTTATACGCATCTATTCAGCAGATCGTATTGGATGGATTGTTACGGGTAAGGTGTTATCACACAAACTAATTTTAACTCTGCATCATGCCTACATAAACCAATTTATCCTAAAATTTCTCTGCGGCAATTTCATATTGAGTTCATTAACGATGGCATTACTGAGTTCAAAATAACTTCGGATATCAGTTTAAAATTTATGAGTAGGTTAGATAAAATTCTAATTTATAAAATATTAAACATCATACTTAGTACTATCGATAAAAAAACGAAAAACAAAAATTTTCTAGTTGGTTTTTATTTTATATTAACTTATTTCGCAAAAAAAAAAAAAAAACACTACTGTTTTCTCGCTGAAAACTCACCTTTAAAATAGTTCACTCTCGAACCGTGAGAAATTGGTAATAAGTATAATTTGCAAACGGATCGAAATTATCTCATCTTAATTTAAAAAAAAAAAATTTTGCTGCCTTGTTCGTGTTAAAATCAAAAGACTCATTCTTTAGAAACTTTATTTTTAAAAATCATTTTCGAAGTTTGTTCACTAATAAAATTCAGTTTATTGAAAATATAATCAGTATTTTATGTAAAAATATTTGGTAAGCTGCTATACATAAATCGGCTTAATAAGTGAAATATGTACTTCTATCTAATCGTATTATTGTAGTCTTTCGTAATTGTGGTGCATTTACATATCGATTGGCGTAAAGTGATTGGTGTTCTTACCGTTCAAAAAATGCTGTGTGTGGGGACCAAAATCTTTGTGTGAATCTTGCAGTTGTTTCATGCGTTCATCACACGCGATCTGCAGCAATTTCCATCGCGTATTAATATCTTCCAGACGATTGAGATTGGGCTGGGAAAGCAGAATATTTCCACCTGTGAAACGAGCTGCTTGCCCATTTACGTCGTCAATATTGCGTTGAATTGGAGCAATCTGTTCTCTATAAACCTGTTTGAAAAGAACGTCAACCTTTTAAAATGAGTGTTAACTACAATCAAATGATTATCACCTTTAAATTCTCCATTTGATCAGGCAGCTGATCAATCACCAATTCATTTACAGGTACCCATCGAGATTTTAACGTCTCAACAGCTTGTAATCGATTAGACACATCATCCAAACACTTTTGAAAAAAGCGCATGCGCTACGGATTAAAAATTCAATTTTAAAAAATTTACTAAACAAGGTTCCTAATCCCTCAGGGAAAGGGAAAAAAAACATACAACTAGAACTTCTTCCAATCTCTTCTGCCAATAATCCGAGTGCTCTCGCAAAGAAATCCACTTTTCAGATAGCTTGTTTACTTCTCGGCGAATACTTCTGGTGAGTTCTTTCGCTTGCTCCTCTGCTGAACGATAGCCAGGTCTGGCATCAGGATCCACATCCTTGACTATTAAAAAGCAACAAAAAGGTCCAATTAAATTATTTTTACTATTCCACAAACATTTCACAAAGCAATTAAATATACCATCACTGTCAGAAGTGTCAGAGATGGGGGGTTCATTGGCAATAAATTGTCGTCCAGCGAGAAGATTATTTTCTATGATGGGTTGTTTGTCATCCAATTGGCGTTGAAAAGCTCGATGATCATCTATTTGCTTCTGGATGTTGTTTACATCTCCCCCGATAGGACCTTGAGCAGTTAATTCAGTGTCCTTCTTGATTACCCACTCAATTAATTCACGCAAAGATAACAAAAGTTGATTCCATTGCTCGGCATTGCTTTCAAGGCGATTTCTACTAATTCAAAAATGAATTGTTATACTTTCTTTTTTTTAAATTAATTCCATAAATCACCATTTACCTAATTAAAATTGACTTAGCTTTCAAATTATTCCATCTCTGATTCATCTCCTCCAACTTTCGTTGTAACAAGATGGCATCGCCTTGCGTCTCGAGGCTTTGAAGCAACTTATGTCCCGCATCATTAAGTGATGCGTAAACATCGCGATGCGAATCAATTTCAGCTTGCAGATCCTGCAACAAATTCCATTTCAAAATTATAGTGAGAAAATCTTTACCCATTCATTTGTGCGGCACCTTTACTCAATTTCAACACAATTACTACTTTAAATCTAGCGTCACTACATTAAAACAAAAGGCAAAACCCGTAACATTATGCAACAACTCCATATACATCAAAAACCTTTTTACGCACATAGATTTAGCAGTCATTTATTCACTGCACATGATGTATTCATTGAATTTGGACGCGTGTTTTATGTGACCTCCGACCATTCACCCTAATTACAAAGTCAAAACAAACATAAACACGCACATCTATAAAAGGAAATATGAAACTCATTATCAGAAAATAAATTAAATTATTGTTTGAAGAAAAGCGAATAGTTTTTGTGCCAATAACATTGCTCATAAAATGTTAGGATTTTAAAGTTTAAACAGGAAACCTTTTTTTTTTTTTTGAAAATAAATAACGCGGTTATCTGTTTTTAATTTACCACAAAGCTCATTCCCTACCATTTCAAACTCAGCATTAAACTTTTGACCTTCACTAACAGCATTCAGAGAGAGAGAGAGTTATAACCTATACAAAGTTCTAATTAACTTGAGTGTCAACTCGAGAATTGATCAATAAAACAAATAATTTCCATTTTCGTTTGGCTCTCAAAAAATAACAACTTACCTGTTCGAACCCCAGCAGTAAAACTTGCAAACAAATGTTGATATGAATCATCCTGGCATCTTCTTGGGTCGGCCAAGGGGGCAGGGGGCGGCCAAACCTCCGCCCCCTGCCATGCAATACCCTCGTAAAAATCTGATTTCGATAAATCCCTCACAAAAATATGCGCAAACTACCACCACTGGTTTTCCAAGGCTGTCTCGACACATTCAGAATTTCTCATGCACTTCAAATTGACTTCATTCTCCGAACAAACCACATGGCCCGGTGCACGATAATAACCAACTTAAGTCGCGTGCCTCTAGATAAGTCCGAATGAAAAACTCAGAACCCTCTACTCACGGAGTCAAGGCTACTTCTTTCGCAGAGAAGCGCAACTCTCATTATATTCAATTCCTGCAGGCGGAAATAAACATCGAGTAGGCTGCTCTCTCACAGCGCTTGGCCTTGTGTCAAGTCTGCTCAACTGTGAGTTTTTAAACTTCAGATCCAGGTGGCAAATGCTGCCACATGCTCCACATGAAAAATCCTGCTTCAATCGGCAGCAGTGGAGAAGTAAAAATATTAGCAAGGAGGGTGTAGCCCCCTCTTCTTACTCCCCCAAAAGGGGGAAATAGTGAGGCAGACCATTAGCCGAAGTAATGGCTAACAACCGTGTGCGAAATGCTGAGGGGGTAGATTTTGCAACCATGTCCACAAATTAAGTACAGTGTCACGTAGACATAGGAACCATAAAAATGATCATGACAAGCTAATACTCATTTAACAATAATCAGCTGTCAATGCATTCAAAAAATAAACAAAATAATTATTTACAAATGTAATAATAGCTAATGGAAGTGATTTTTAGTACCCTCCTCCCTTGGGATGATGAAAGAGGGAAGAAAATCCAATAACATAATGCCATTATTATTGTATGTCTTCCTTTCACAATGATCTATTGCATATTTTGACTGCCTTGTATTTTCTTCTCTTGTGGATAAGCGTGATAGAAAAGGCTATAAAGTTATTTAAAATAGAATCTATATGTTTACAACTTTGTACATTACGAGCTATAAACAACACGTTGCTGACGTATATCAGAGTTTAAAGTTACTAGACTTTCAAACTGTTTTTTTCCATCTTATTAATTTTAAATTACCTAAAGTACGGCTTACACTTTTTCCTTCACTAAAAGGTCTAAAAAAACCAATCAGCTTAACAAGATTGGGAAAAAAAATTCTAGCAGTTTTTAAAACATATGTAACATCTGTTCACGTACGTCACATCACATACGTTTTCTTAGAAATGCGTTGTGTGTGACCAATAGGGTAATAAAACTAAATAAGAAATATAAATGGAATATCATACCTTTGTAATTTTTGTTTGGCAGTCCAAAATATCAATAAAAATTGCCAGATGTAAAGACTTAACTGACATGCAATTTCCGTACATTACGGTTTAAATACTCAATCCTTCAAGAGCAACGACAATTGTGTGCAAGTAACTCGAAGAACAAACACATAAAGAGGTAAGACAAGAACCAGACCCCTGTTTAGAATCAGTTGCATCCTCTGCAGCAAACACTACTGAAGATAATTTTTAATGGAAATTCAAAACATAAGAATAATTTAATCATGTTTTTTAAAAATAGAAGCTGTCCTTAGACTTCTTTTTGATTAGGGAAACATGATAATGTCCATTTGGTTCCTAAGTTACTTCAATTTCCATACTCTCTTGTAATGTCAGCCTTTTGTGACAGAGGTCAATTTCATCACGTTCTATTTGTGACATGGATCTCCGTTTTGTTCTCCCTCCATTTATTCTATTCCCTTACTGTGACATTTCTACGACCTCATTGAAAGATTGAGGTTCGGCCAGTTTAGACGGGTCACGATCGGCAACCCAACTGCGAATCATTTAACAGATTGGCGGGCATGCCACCTAACTTTTTAATGGGGAATCAAATCCCACGGACAAATAAAGTTCATGGCGAAACGTGCCGTCAGTATGGAGAGAACCCCTACGTTTTTCACAAACAAGGGGACAGAATACCGTTGGCTGATAAAAATTCAATTCAAATATAAACTACATATTAGAATTGAAAGGACAAAAAGAAAATGAGCCATGACTACCGGCATAGAAAAACCCAAAGAGATCTTTATTATCATTTCATCAATTGCTCGAGTTGAATCGAGAAACGAATGATTAAATTCAACAGTGGCAAGACCCAGGTGCGACACCTGATCAATATTCGTCAAATAAAATTCCAAGGATGCCAACAACCTTTTGAAGTCAAATTGAAGGATCAGATGAACTTAAGTGAATAATGAATTTCTCAGCATTACCTAATGCTAATCCTTAAAAAAACAAGAGATAAAATAAGATGGATAAAATATTTGAGTAAGCTACCTGCTAATAAATTTAACGTGGGAAAGAAAAAAAATGGCACTCATTACATTTCATATTCATGCTGAGAGGTTAAGAGACCAAGTGAGTGCTAAATGGTTTGTAAAGCTGACCCTTTGCTGTTACACCGAATTAAGCAGGCAACTTTCAATTAACAAATTTCCATTACCTTCTTTTCTTGGTCGTATCGTCCTGCATAATGAATTAGGCTATAAAACAACCTACTTACACCCTCCCTCTATGTTGAAAGCAAGTAATACTCAAGTGGAAGCAACTTCCAACTTTGTGCAACTAACCCCAATAACATTTATAGGGTCATCACCACAGATTCTAATCAATTTCGGATGTTATACCAGACAGATTTCGCACTGAATTTTTACCTTTAGCTGATCGTGCCAACGCTGGGGTAATTCAGAATGGTTGTTAGTCTTCTCTCCTTCCGCTTCTAATCCTTCCATTGTGGACTCAGCTTCCGACAGCCATGCAAGAAACTTATCAAGAGCTTTATCCAAGTTGTACAGCGTGTTGAGAGCACTTTGCAAAGCTTTTCCTCGTATCATGCAACTAAAGAAGGGGAAAAAAACGAAATAAAATGATAATTAAATTTCCGTTGTAGCCGTAATTTTGTGCCCATCTAGTTGTTGACAATGCGTTTGCTGGATATGCAGCACTTTTGGAAAGACAAACCTGCAACAGCATTGTCGGAAAGAAGGCCCACAACCCATGAATGTGTCCAAAATTGGATATGAAAATGTTATTTGCAATGGTAAAAGTGAGCTAAGTGAATGCGATGAAAAGCATATAAATGAAATTCCGGGACCTATAAATAAAAATTTTACAGCACACTTGAAAGTCTTATCTCGCTTTTGCACTTCAAATTACATAAACATAAGACAGTGGATAAAAATTGGCAATGACGTGTTGGCTTCAAAAACAAACATTGGCAAGGCGTAGGTGGGCTTTACAGTCTAAAGGTAAAATTTGGAATGCTGCTTGAAATTTCTTTAAAATTTATAAGTTTAAACTTTAATTTGTAGTATTCCAGATTTTGGTCTCAAAGATATAAATGCTGGATGAGCAATAAAAAAAAAAGAGGATAACAAGAAAAAATATTTACCTTGTATTCAGCTGGGAAAATCGTTGATTGACTCTATCAATAATTGTTTTCACTTTTCTTGTATCATCTTGATGATAATCTGCCATTAGTTTTTGCGCCATCCGGTTGATTGCATCAATGGTAGGTCGGTAATGCTGTATTTCATTGCTTAAAGTCTATAACGAATTTAATGAAATGCAATTCTTTAAAAACCGATTGAAAAAAGTGAATTAAATTTGCAATCTCATACTTTTTGGTCGCGACTCTGCATTTCGAGAACATCCAACGTTTGCCCAATGGAGCCAGCTCTTTCCAATTTACTTTCCATGTGCGACAGCCACATCTCCACTTCCAGCCTCTTCTGATCGAATATTCGGCAGTCGGCTAGCATTGCATCTAACTGAGCCTTTCGTTGCATTACACGGCTGTTGGTTTCCTCCCAATGGTCACGCAATTTAGTCACTATCAAAACACACATAATACCTCATTTACTTTTCCACCAATTTCACTCCACATTTATCCCTCCAATGGTTAGGCCACACTTTATGCATACAAATCAAAACCTCCAACCTCTTTTTGAGATTTATACATTCGAAATACATATATATTTCCCCCGATGATAAATGTTGCCATCATCAATCTTATAAAGTAGCTTTACAGCCCATTTACTTCTCTTCAAAGACAAAATTGCTAACAAAACAAGAAATATGGTGCACACTCAAGTTAATTCTTATTTCGCTCCCTCTTTGAAGACCCTTCTCTAATCTCAAAGGAGAAACGATACTCTCAAAAGAATAACACACCATATTTTAGAATTTGCATTGTTACAGATTATCGGTCAAAATGAAACGGTATCTTTGGGTCAACAACATTTTAGCCACCATCACTTTAAGCTATCTAACGTAAGAATTACTCTTTTATAACTTGGTGCCTAAGCGTCTTAGTTGAGTTCTCTTACATAAAAATAAAGCTGAGATAAAACGGCCACTATATAGAGGGGTTATAAAAGGAAAGGTAAATCATAAGAACTTTGCCATGCCATAAAGGATGTGCTGTCAGCACTCAGATTATGTCTTTTTACTCGTCAATATCCTAATCCGGAACAAGAAAAATGATGGATGAAAGCACAACAAAGTCAAAAAGAAATGGGCAATTGAATTTCTATACTTTGTGCACTCAAAGGAGAACACAGGAATAGATCAATATTTCGTCAGAAGGCTACAAAGAAATGAAAAGCACTCAACCAATATAATCTTATTTCTATAAAAGGCTACCTACTAAAGCTGAAGGAATTTTATAAATGCGGCTTATGTCTACAAGAAAGACTGCTAATTAAGATCAAGCAGAACGGAAATTTTGCGTGCGAAAGCTTAACTACCGCCCGAATGTGTTCGATAATTTTCTTTTTAATTTTTGCACAAATTTAATGTCTTAAAGCTGAACTTACGTCTGTGAGTATTAAATGTTATTGCGATACTAAATTTAATATTAAATTCGGCAAAAAAAAAAATGTTTGCCTTTTAATATTGTTTCAGATTTATCAAACCTGAAAATATTATATTTTATCATTGCAAAATACAATATTTCCAAAATAGGTTAACGGGTTTATTTAACTAAAGAATTGAAATCTAAGCATAATTTTAACAGCCAAAAGTAGCAACACTTTGAGATTAGTTTACTTTACACAGTTTACTTAAAGAGAATGTTTGCGGTTGTGTAAAGGAGGTTAAACTCAATTTACCTTTTCCATGTAAAAGCTTTTTGTCAGTGGCTTCATGATTGGAATCTTGTTTGAGGTTCTCAGCAGTGGACAAGAGTTCATCTAGCTGTGGCCTTTTCTGATCCAATTCATGCAGAATATTCTATAAATAGTAAATTAATTATAAGATAAATTTAAAGCAAAACATCTTTTCCATGATGAGTAGACATGATTATACTGATGATGTCATTTATAATTTCGGAGCAATGAACATTTGCGTCAAATTTTAATTGAATGCTATCAACTTTGTAAACAATTTAATACCCCCGCTCAAAAAGCGAAAACAATTTTATGCTAAAGAAAAATAAAAGAAAGGGGAAAAAAAGATCAAATCTTATGACCTTTTTTCTTCCTTGCCTCTGGACCAAATTTCATTTCAATTCAGCACATTGAAGCTGAAAATGAAAAATGAAAACAGGGACGAGTGAACCTATAACTTAACACCCCCTCTCAAAAATGGTAGAAGTTGTCAAAATCTGAAACGGAAAGAGATTTGTTGGGTACAAAATGCACATTCACGAAGATCTGAAGAAAAATAGAAAGAATGAAAGAAAGAAAGAAAGTGCAAACGGAATGACAGGAATTTAAAATAGGCAATTAAATGCGTTGTGCAGCTTCCCGGTTAGTGCAAGTTTCACACGATACAAAATTAAACTTCTTAATGAACTTCCAAACTCCTTTATAAATCCTCTTCCTTTAAAAGCAAACATTTGACATCCTAAAAAAAACTGATCAAAAGCTTTAGCGTCCTAAATCTAATCCA
Source organism: Pachymerium ferrugineum (assembly GCA_034686365.1). NCBI lineage: Eukaryota > Metazoa > Arthropoda > Chilopoda > Geophilomorpha > Geophilidae > Pachymerium > Pachymerium ferrugineum. Next base: position 23,511 of record JAQGAS010000687.1, on the reverse strand, counting down.
TGACGATACATGTTCAGTGATTCCCAAGAGTTCTCTAAAATTCTCTATAGGCCCTACTCCAAATTAGGTGACAATCAATTTTCTCCCTCAAGTTGAACACTTGATATAATAACACTCCCTAGCTGCTATTATTTCTAATTTTACTATCAAACTAGTTCCCTTAGTGATTTCTCTTATTTATATTAACCGGCGACTTCAACAGCTATTAATATTCTGGTGTGGACATTCAATTTCAGTCTTCAATAACTTCGGTAACTACACAATCTCATAAGGCTGCTCACATTTCAGACAGAGTTCTATTACAAAACAAGTTGTTTCTCCAGCAGAGCCAATTCCAGTTCTGCCAAAGCTAAAATAATTACTTCGTCAACAAACGGCCCACAAGCCTTTAGGTTTTCAAAGCCCAACATTTGACAAGCTTGAGGTCAATAGTTTCATTAGACAAGGAAACAACTTTTTCTAGTAGGGCAAAACTTTTTATTTTTCGTAAGCACGTCGTTCTTTGATGTTGTCTACGTGACAAGAAGGTTGTTTCGTGCACTGTCACATATAAATGAAACAAAAAATTGGCACCAGATGGAACTATTACTACAAGTCACGTTTTATTGCTCTGGGTCTTGCAAAGATGCAAACTAATGAAAATTAAAAAAAAAATTTTTTTTCTAAACTGTATTCAAATTCCATCATTTTAAAGTGGAAATTTCCATGTGAAAACCCAACCTAGACTTCGCTCAAATTATCTTTCACAATTATTAATCTCCTTTCCCGATTAAACAACCAAATCAATTATGAAATGCCTGCAAAATCGCATTACAAATTTTCCACGCTAAAAAAATTAAGGAAACTTGTTTTCGAATGGAATTCTTCGCGTTTTACGCCCATTACCCCTCTATATTTGCAGCCAGATTCCAACACCTGATAGGAATTTTCTTTCCGATTTCCCATAGAGCAGCCATCATCAAATTTTATTACCAAATGCATCTACAATATTTCACACTCAATGCTTCATCGTAACATCAAGCCAATTACTCAACAACCTCTTAAAACTACCTCATACACCATTAAACTCTTACCCCTCAAACAAACATAAAAAACAAACCGTGCAGGTAAAAATGAAACATAAAATGCTCTCGAAATAATATTTTTTTCGATAAAAAATTCTATAAAAAACTTACAATAACTTAAAAAATACATTGAAAAAAAAATAGTCACGAAGCCTAAGCCTAAACTGGTGTACGAAGTGTGCAAACCCATCCTACCTTTTAAATGAATGGCACCAGCGAGTGGTGAGAAGGCAAAACGCAATATTTTAACTCCTCCCCTTCTTTTATGAGTCGGTGGATTAGTTGTTGGGGTGGGGGTTAATCAAAACGGGCTTGAGCCAGCAGAATGGCGAGAGGAATTCACAGGCAACCAGCAGACACTAGATCAATAGTCGACGTCTCCACTCAGCATCAACACGCAGGGTTGGGAGGAAGAGACTATAGACACCCAATCACACAGCACTCTTTGTCCAACGTTAAGAAAAAGAGGGGAAAAGGGAGGAGAAGTGACCCCAGTTGACCAGAGACGAGGGTCACGAGGCATGTGTATGTCAAACTTTGGAGCCAGTTTACAGTTCGGATAAACAGACAGTAATAGTCACGATTATTTTGTCTATTTCTTGAACTGACGTTGGTTGTTACAAAGTAAAGGTAAAAACAACAGTAATTAATCAACGTCGTCTACTTTGCTCCAGGTAACAAAACTTTTGTTTCATTAAAGCGCTTCTTAGTTTTAGCAATTTCGGACTGAGGCAAGATGAAAATGAATTACAATTCACTTCTAATTAACGTGTTGGACGTCAATAATTGTCTCATCACATGAATTTCTCCTACCAATAAACGCCAATTTAGACAAGCGCAAAAAAAAAAAAAATGAAGTGTGTGATATTAATGCATTAAAAATTAATCTACTTACAAAAAATATAAAAAGGGGTTTTGAACAGACCTTTAAAAGTAAGAGGGACTGGTGAATGTCTAGAAGGCGAGCTAGCAGGTCATCAATATCTTCTTGAGAAAGGCATAACGTCCATTTATTAGGGAGAAATGTTGGAGGAGGAGGAAACCCGTGCAACTGCAACAAATATCATGCCAACATGCTGGGACAAATAACAAGACAACTAAACCAACAAACTTAAAAAAAAAAGTTAAAACATAAAACGAAAAAAAAATTATATAACCAACTCCATTGATTATACATTTTTTAATACATTAGTTTGGCAAAGCGTAATCCAACACCGAAACGAGTCGCCAAATTATAAAAATTAATAAATTAATAACCAAAGCACACAGTAACAAAAATATTTTAAAAATTTAGTCGATATTGCAGTCAAGACTTTTTTTCCTAAGGGTTATCAGAAAACAATTCGGTATATGCCTTTTTTTCTGAAGGATTCAAAACCTTCCGGCTAAATCCATATTGCAGATACCGTAGTCACTTTGCAATCTTTTCATTAACATAATGTTATTTTTATTTCATTTTTATTATTATTATTAATAATAAATAACTTCATAATTTTACTAGTCACCATTATGAATTAAAGATGACAGACAGGATACAGTTCTTCAATAAAAGATCAACCAACGCTATATATTTCAATGGTTTTTTTTGAAGTAGCGTTGATTGTATCATTCTTTAACAGACTTGAGGATGAAAATAAAATTTAATCCTACCTTCTGCTTATCAATCATGGCCTGGATGTCGTCCAAGTCTCCCACCGTCACGTTCTGGGATTTGAGCATCTGTTGTAAAAGTGTGAGCCAATCGTGAAACTGTGTAACCGACTGTTCGAAATCTGCGGAGTCCAAGCAAGAGAGACTTGGTGCGCTGGAAACGAGGTTGTCAGATTCGGATGATGGTTCTATCAATGAAAAAAATGAAATAAAGTATTATCCAACCATGGTGTAATATATAAAACATAGGTACAGTTTTTGTTTCTTCAATTTAAAATGAAATTAGAGCTCTGCGGATAAAAACAGTTGTTGTCAACGTGAAATTAAATGGATGGGTTTATCTGCCAGAGACTTTTTCAATGATTTTCAATGATTTTGCACATTTGAATTTCCAAAATTTGTATCCAGGTAGAATAAAATGCAAGATTTCTTTGCAAAATAAAAATTCTAACTTCCTTTGAATACAAAATTAGGGATGACAAGTGATTAATAAAACCCATTTTGAACGCAAGAACAGCCTCATATTAATTAAATGTAGGAAATAGAGAATAAACTAAGTTATAAATAAAAACACGGAACATTGGAGCACAATAAGGGAGTTTAATAAATAATGAATATGCAAAATTAAAAATTGAAAGCCACTATAAATATGACTGAATTCTGATTGGACGGTACATCTTCCTTAATGTAATACCGGTTGAACCCAATATCCTAATCCAGCATCCAGAATAACGGATTTTAGCAAAGGATTGCGGCATTTGCATTGTCAGTAAAAATTAAGGTAATTCTTCAACATAAATCATGCCGAACATGCACGCTAACAGCCATGCCCCTAAACACATTATCGGCTAACAAAATTTTATCAATAACACAACATCTCTAGATCATATCGATCAAAATAATTTCAAAAAAAAGTTATATTAAACAATCTTTAAAAGAAAAAAAAAAAAAAAAACCCAACATACTACAATACCTGTATACTACTAATTGATCAGTATTTCCTATTTTCAATCCCTCGTCATTCAACCCGTGGAGACCTGAAGCGTAGGTACCACAGGAAACATGAACACGACAGACTCAACTGATCTCAACCGAATGGAAACTGCACCGCTTTTGGCAGGTGTGACACCGCACTTCATGTAGATATGGAATTTAACTATTTACATGTACGTAACCGTCCACGAGGAAAACGTGTTGATTTTTAAGTAAAAATGCCAAACATTCATTGATTGGATGGCGGAGCTGTGCGTCGAGAAGGGAGATTTTGTTCCTCCGCTAATGGCAGCTCACTAGTCACGCCACGAGCTCGAGGTGTGTGCCAGGAGAACTCTCCACTTCAATCCAATCAATAACGTTTTCCGTAGAGCTACAAGATTTTGAGGCAGCAAAGGAACGCCGCCCCGACGCATTATATGTTGGCATTCGGAGTAATGGAAGTAAATGTATTTTGCTTGCAAGATCAATACAACCAGGTTTGATATCAACAACCTTCATTTCCTCGCCCATACCTGCCTTCGTGTCAATGAACCCTTTTGATACCTAGCTTAGTATTAGTCGAATTAGTTTTTCTTTTAAACATAAAAATATCATCCCACAAATATACTACTTTAACAATTATTCACTCTACGCGCAAATATTAAACTATATGCTCCTAACTGCAACAGTTGAGTAAAACAACTCACCTTTTATGTTAAAAATGTCCCAGTTTAACCAGTCCTTTCATTCACTAATTATTGTGGTTGGTTATCATTTTAAAAAATGAAACCTGCCCATCTCAAATCCATAAAAGTTTTATCCTCATTTTACAACCCTAAACATCCAGCACGAACCGACTGTATAATTTGCACATAAAAATTGATTCTTCTAAAGAGGTGACACAATGCAAATATGCAATAGAAGCTCATCCCAAGTGCACAACTTAAACTTGAAAATCAATATGGATCCAGAGGATGAATGTTGCAAATACTTTTAATACCGTTTTTTTAAAAGTAGAACTAACTATGATGAATGAGCCTTTTCAGACACCAATAAATTGTATTAGCCCAAAGGTTGACAGATTTAAACTCAGCGCTTCCAAAACCCATGTCTTGGTAGCTAGCTAACACACTATTGATTAAACGCATTGGAAAGCGTATTATGATAAAGATAAAGAATCTAACAGCGTCGTATATTTATACTATCTTAACCTAATTTGTAGCATTTTAATGACAATTTTTTTAGGGTATATTAACTTACCATCAATGACGACTAAAGGAATTGGAATTGCAAGTGGATCATCCTGCGGAATTTTTTTCAGTCGTTGGCTTAATTCCAAAATCAAATTCCAGTCACTATTCAATTTTTTTGACTTCGATTCCACCAAAACTGGAATGTCTAAGACATTTTCCTGGCAATACTGACGGTATAACTCCAGTGTGTTATTAATATTATTTACATTAATTTGGTGAGTTCGAATTGCATCCAACATGGTCTGTTTAAAGTTGGAAGAAAAAGTGTCTATTTATTGTGGTTTGACTTTAAAAAACAATTAAACTAACCTCTGAATCAAAAACTAATGGGTTTCCTTTTTCAAAATGAAGTTGCAATGCCTCTCGAGTTGTTGCCGACCAGGCTGTTGTCATTTCTAATTCATCTAAGAAGTCTTTAAACTGTTGAATTTTAACTTCTAGTGTTTGCAGTTTTTTTTCTAGTATGAGCGTAAGTTCTTCAAAACGTCTTCTTGTAGACTCTAATTTTTCTTTGTCAACAACAGGTGATGATTGAAAAGATTCAAGTATCTCTCTCTTTTTAGGGTTTTCATGATTCCAACGCTAGTGCAGGAAAAAAACCAATCAATGATTTTATTATTACACGAAGAATTAAAACTTACCTTCAAATGGGCAGCTAACTCTTGCATTGCGCACGAGTCAACTAAGCATGGTGATTTTTCTGCAAGACATTCACCAACAGACAAATAAAGTTCAACTTCTTCAAAATTGCAAGCTTCCAACCTATCAATGTAAAAAAGGTTCAAATTTTGAAAACCAATTTGCAACCAAATTTTTATCGCTGTGCACTCACTTTGCTTTTACTATTTGCCAACGGTCGTTTAACCCATCCATTTTCTCCTGAATTTTTACCACATCTGTGGTAGACGAATCACTTTGAATATCTTTGCCTAGGGCCAAGATGTCAGTCAAATTCTGTTCTTGATCTTTTTCCTCCTGCAGCAGAGTCTGCAGATAAAATCGACACGTTGAATTTAGACTGTATTTGTTCAATTGGGATTCAGTTCATTCACCTTAATATTTTCTTGAACCGATTCTTTATTCAAATTTGTTAATACTGTTTCAGCACTTGTCAGCCACTGTAAGAAGACTTCAGCACTAATTCGAAATTTTTCCAACTGTTCCTTCGCGCAGATCCACCGTCTAAGTAAATTAAATTATTCCTCTACCTAATGAGATTGCAATTGTTTCCCGATATGTTTACCTATATTTCAAATCGATAGTTTCCAAGAGCAAATTCCATTCAGCTTGTAAATTACTGCACATTAAATTCACATTATCTGATTGTTCCACTTTGTCACATGACATGAGGACTGTTACTTTCTCCGCTTCTATTTCATTGACTTTGGGCTTGAGGGTTTCAACAGCTTGTTTAATTATCTATAAAAAGCATTTTTATTCCTACTAGTAAGTAAGCTTCAGTATTAATGCTCACAATTAATATTTCTTCTTGCCGGGTAAACTCCATATAAACTTTGCCTTCAAATTCAGATACATTTAACTGTCGAGATATTGCTGCGATCGCTTCTCGAAGTCTGCTTATTTTGGCTACAAAATCAGACACCTTGCGAGGGATCTACAGATTTTTTTTAAAAAAATTGCAATAAATATTTGTTAATGAGCATTTAAAATTACCGCAGCGAGGGCATCCATAGAAATAACTTTTTCCTCAGCCGCATTAGGCTTTTTGTACTGCAAAAATAAAGCTTGGATTTCCCTCCATTGTCGATTCAAATGCAGCAAAGGCGGTTCAATGACAGCTATTGATGCTCCATTAGCTTGTAGTTCAACTGCCAATTGATTCACTGTTTCCAGTTCTTTTTTCTTCGAATCCAACTCGTTTTGTACAAGCTTTAATTAAGGCAATATTTACTACTGCAATTATAACAAGAAATTTATATAATTACTTGTAGTTGAATAAGATCGTTGTTGGCTTCATTTAATTTCTTTTCCATAGATTCTAACCACTGAAGGAGTGTTTCAATAATATGCCGATACCGATACCACTCTGGGGCCATTCGTTTCCACGTCATCTTTTTCACCTTTAATATTAAAAACATTAGTCAATTAAAGAACAAGTGTTTTCATGAAAAAATCGTATTACATCAGCATTTGTGCGTATTATCTGCCATCGGCTTTTAAGTGTATCGACCTTATTGGTCACATGTTCCATTTGATTCTGGTCGTGCATCTGTAATTTGATTATCAATCGTTCGCCAATGTTAACCACTTCGTTGACTTGGACTTCTAATTTTTCAAGTTCAACATCCATATTCTACAACGGAACAACATTAAAAAATACACGCACTTCTATGTGATTAGTTACCTTTAGTTTTTCGGATATATCTCTTGCAATGCTTTCACGTTTGGCTTCTTCTTTGTTTAACTTATCATCAAACAACTGAATTTTCACAGTTACACCATCCACCATCTTATTAAATTGTTCTATGCGCTTTGCTGCTTCTTCGTTTGTTAATTCTGGTGGTGACATAGATGCCCTGACTCTTTCCGGATTCTGTACACCAACTTCTCGTATGTTTGGCTGTCCTTTAATTGATGACCGTCGAGGAATTTCACTTACTTTCCCAATTTTACCTGTTGTTAATGATTTCCTTCGTATTTCTTTGCCAGCCTACATGGTAACAAATTAACTACCCAGCTTTTAATTATCTAGATGTTTATCCTTACTTTAATATTTCCTGACAACGTTTCGAATCTTTCGTATATTGGAAAAGTGATAGGTTTTGCCTTTTCAACATAAATTTCACAGAGTCCTCCCAACTGCTCAGTAGCAGCCTTCATGCGATTAATTCTACCAGTCAAATCATCCATATCGGTATTTAAAGACTAAGATATCAAAATTGTTAGGTTGTTTAAGTCAACATTTTACTACCTTTACCTTTAAATTTGTCTTCAAATCTTCTGGATTCATTTTTTTTGCATTTTCCTCAACCTTCTTTAACTTTGATTCAGCCTCTGCTTCCATCTCCATGAAGGCCAACCACTGCTTGTTGCATTCCGCACTCAAATTCTATTGAAGAAAATTGCACATTTAATGTAAGGTAAAGTTCCATTAATAAACTTAAATCTTACATCCATCGCTTTCATCCTATTTTTTAATCTGGTTTCCATTCTTTCCCATTGCAATTTTACATCATTAACATTTTCGCTAAGCTTAGTTGGATTTACTGGTTCTATCATTTTCTTTAATCCTTCTAAGGAATCAAACATGGTATTTAAGTGGGGAAATTTTTTCGTCATTTCTTCGGTTAATGTCTGAAATATTAAATTTGAAAATGGATTAAATGCAAACACTAATTAACTTTATTAATTCATACTCTGGCAAAAGTTATTTCTTCTTCAATATCAGCAGGTGGCACTTTGCATTCCCTTTTATCCAAATCGGACTCAGAATTTTCTAACCAAGTTTGTAAGGCGTTAATTTCTCTCTTTAATTTTTTGGCAACTCTGAGTGTTTTTTCCAGAATACTCTTTCCTTCTGTAACTTGCATTCCCAGATGATTATACAATCCTTTCAATTGATCTAGTTTCAATGTAAGTTCTTTGGGATTGTCTACTTGCTTTCGTTCTACAATAAGACGACCGATTTTGATTACACTTTCAACCTCTTGCTTAATATCGCTCAGTTTCTTGTAAAAATGCTATAAAAAATATTTCTTGACATAAAACAATTCAAATCCCTTACAAAAATATATTACCATGCAGTAATTTAACTGTTCTTGTATCACTTCAGGTTCTTGGCCGAACAAGTTCAACATATCAATGCTCTCTTCTAAATCTTTAAGTTGTTTAGTCATCTGGTTCAATTTGGGTTCAAAATCTGTTGGTCGTTGGAATTTGTTAAACTGAATTTTCACCGTTGCATACCGTTTCTAGACACAAATTGAGCGTTAGCTTTTCTTCATAACTAGCCTTCGATGTTCGACAGTACCTTAATTAAAGTAAGTTGTTCATCAAGCCTTCGTGAAGCTTCACTTTTGCCTTGCCTGTTGTAACTCTTCACTTGTTCTTCCATTTGAGCCAACAACGTTTCGTGTTCAATGAACTCTGATTTCATGTGTTCAAACTCTTCAGGTACATCTTTAGCTAGCACATCATTGTCTAACCGACACTTTAAAACAATATCAATGTGACTAAGCCATTTCTGAAGTGTCAAAATCTGCCTTTCGGTTTGCTGAGCTTGACTGATACTTTTCTCCAAAAATTGCTGCCTGTCCACCGCCTAATAATATACGTTAAATTAAGTATTTTGTCTCTGTAATATTTTATCAACTAATAAAATTAACCTGTTTGTTTAACGTGTTCCATCGTTGTTTTAAAATGTCCATTTCATTTTGTACTGGCCCAGGCATTATCCGATCGGTGACCAAGTTATTTCCTAAAGTTTCGATTCGTGGAAGACGCTCTGCTGGATGACTGCGTAAATAATTTTCCAATTCCTTTCCAAAAAAAAGCAATACTTATAACCCTAGTACTAAAATATCTCAATGTAATCACTGCCACTTACATCTAACTCTTCTGATATTTCTTCAGCATCTGCAGCTGACCGTGCGTGCATTAACTTTTTTGATAATCGATCGAGCCAATCGCTCTCTTGAGCAGAAAGAGCTAAACAAAAAAAAAATTGATAAAACACTGTAATTGTAACAGAAAATAATCAATAAGTACTTTTGAATTCAGAATAATAACTAGCAGCTTCCTGTAGAGCCTTATAACGTTCGTCTATGGAAGTAGCTACTTCCCTCCAGCGCACACTCAAATCACTAAACTTTGCTGTTACATCATCTAATCTACTTGGAACTGACTCGCTTAACATTTGATTACCCATTCCACTCAACACACGAAATTCTGATACTTTGGCATCGATTTGCTCCTTTAGAGCCTGAAATTGCACATGTAATTAAACAACGTTGAAACAAATAGTGCGTTGTATTAATTACTTGATACTGCTTTGTTTGTTGTGCTAATTCACTGGATGAATTCACATCTGTATTGCTAGGTGTTTCTTTTTGCAATTGGTTTAACCACTCCATTAGGTGATTTATTCCATTAACTAGATGATTACTTTTATTTAAAGCTTCCTGAAGACTTGCATTCTGTTCTTTCGCCAGTTTTACAACCTATTTAAAAAAAAAATATCAAACGCAATTCATTATTGCGTTTAATAATCATACCAATGACCATTTTTCATTAAGAACATCCAACTCATTTCTCAAAGCATACGCAAACTCCGGATCAGATTTTTCTAAAAGTAACTGCGCGGTTGCGTTTATATTATCTAAATTCGGCTGCAACGTAACAATATCTTCTTGCAATGCCTAACATTCAGTAATGCATTAGAACAATTTCATTGTGAGGTAAAGAATATGATAACTTACAGTACTCTGCTCAAGTTGTGCTTCCAGAGTTTCAATGTCACCAATTGCAGCTTCCTCCGCATGCAAGAACACATTCACTTCCTTCATCCAACTGCTCAACCCGTCTATTTCGTCCTACAATTAACGCAAATAAAATTATAAAAATATTATTTGCAATTAAAATTAATTTTAAAAGCCAAAGTTATTTACTTGAAACTGTTTTAATTGGTGAATGCCTTGATCTAATTTATCTTGGCGTTCATCCAACGTCGAACAAACATCTTGCCACCGGTCATTCAATTCCTTTAGTTCCTTAGCTAATTTCTTAATATGCGGTTCTTCTCCATATTTATCTATTAAACTCTGACCAGTTCTGTTAACATAGTGTAAACCACTGCATTGCTCGTGAACAGTCTGCTGTAACTCCTGTAATTTTTCAATTCGAGGTTAATTCACTGTAGCATATCAATAGTTCAGAATAACAGTAGTGCTATTTGGAATAATGCCAACTGTACTATGTTATACCTTGTATTTATGCATTTGGTCCTCTAAAACGTCAACGTCATTAATAACAAATTCTTCTGAAAGTAGAACATCTTCTACATTGTTTATCCATGTCAGCAAAGCGTCCATTGCTTCTAAGTATCGAAGCGGAGGTGAACGTTCCAACGTAGACCCTAACTGTCTCTGCCTTTCCCCTACATTAAGGTTTAACAACTTTATTATGTGAATATTTTTTTTCAAAAAACTACGAACCCATTTTATAAAACACATTCTCCCACCGATGTATGAAATTTTGCATATCATCAGTTACAGTATTAACATCAAAAGATCTCGATGCTAAATCTTTAGATTCAGAGTCCAAACGATTGACGTCGTTTTCATGATCTGTCATTGACTGTAAATTCATCTGAAACCACAAAATCATTATTTGAAACTACAGAAGTTGAGCCGGCGTAATAAAAACAAAACTCACTTAACTCATTAAAACAAGCGCTAATTTAATTACACACAGCTGCTGCACAAATCATAAAATATATTTTTTGTGTGAAAGAGATCACCACCTTTTTTCCACTTAGATAACCTTCCAAATCGTTAGAATGTGTAAGTCAAATGTATATTTCTAATTCACGCATCTTAAAAAATTATTTTTACTTAAAGATGTTAATTGGAGAGTATTAGTGTCCTTAAGTGTACTTCACTTATGTACAGACGGTTTACGTCCAACCGAAAGTACGCAAACGGATAATGTGCATCAAGAAGGACTAAATATGAAAGCTATGCCTCTACACGTAATCTGGGGACGTAAGTTACTGGAGAAATGTGTCCTTATAAAAAATCAATGCAAACAAAACAACCCTAAAGACACTAATGATTACGCGATGTGTATTTTCGAAAAAAAAAGCCCAACACTTTGCAGTATGTAGCGCAAATGATTGTTTAACAAACAAATAATTCGCGTCATTCTTTATAATAGGCAGCGATAAGGATGAAAACAATTTAAGATGTAGGTTTTACAACTGCTATATTATATGGCCTGATAGACCAAATGGCTACATGAATGAAGAAGGCAAATGCATTTGCTATGCAGCACATGAAAGAAACCATAAAGTAAGCGATACAGCTATGCTGCGGCTTGAAGATTTTCATGAAAACTTAATAGGATATATTGGTAATCCAGACAAAGATGATGTATAATCGATTTTAATCTTATCTTATTTAATAAAATAATTTAAATGACAATTACCTTGCATTGCTCGAGAAGTGAAATAATTATGGTTGGATCAGCAGATGGGCTCTCATTTTCCAGTAACCAAGTGTCGTATTCCGACAATCGGTTTTCCAATTTTTCTAAATTCTCGTAAAACCTTTTCCTTTCAAGTAGTAGATCTATTTTACTCTTTCGGTCTTGTAACAGTAATTGAATATCAGCCCATCTTGTCTTCAATTCAGATATTGTTTGATCGATTTCTGCAGTTAAATCATCTGCTGCAATACACACAAAACTTAGCATACAGTGTTGTTACTAAAACTTGAATTACCTACGATTTTTAGCTTCAAGAAATAATTTATTCCAAGAGTTAAGAATTTGTTCAAGATTTTCGTTCTTAGATCGAACATCGTTTTCTATGTCCTCGAATAAAACTAACTGTTCATCAACTCCCATTTCGTCAAACGGTGAGCGTCCATTTTCGTTAACTATGACTAAGACAGATTCAGTTTTGTCTAACCATTCCACAAATTTAACAATAGCAGCTCGCATTTCTGAAGGAATTCCATTTTCGAGTTTGCGCTTTTTAATTCCACCTTGTGTAAATGGTTGCTGGTAGAAGTAAGCAAAATTTTATTAAATATAGTCTTAACCAACTAAAAGCTAACCTTACTTCTTGGCCAGTTACTGTTGTAGTTATAGTCTCAACAACAGTGACGCCACCGGGTTCTTTTCGAGTTTTCGTAGTCGTTACTGTTTTCGTTTCTGCAGGTGATGGGAGTGGTTTATAATCACCTCCAGAATTAGCAATCTAAAATAATATTTTTCATTAAAATAAGGATGAAACATGATTGCTCTTTATTTACCTCTTTGGTCCTATTTTCCATTTGTTGTACTAAATTGTCCCATCTCTGAGTGAACGTTTCCAGCTTTTTTGCTATTTCGTCTATAGCGGGTGAGTTTTTGTTCAGTTTGTCAACTAATTGCTGAGCAGTATCCATTAACAAGTTAAATTTTTTAAGTTGAGCATCTACATCATGTTCCATAGACTAAAAATGTTATTTTAAATTATTACTAAAATTTAAGTTCCGATTTTATAACAACTTGCCTGTAACTGCTTGACTTGTTCCAGTATTACCCGAGGATCAGACGCAACATTAGCATGCATTTCAGCCAAAACAGCCTCCTTGGTGCTTAACCATGTATCAAATTGTGTCTCTCTACCCTGCAACTCCTCTAGTAATGTAGATATTGCTCGCAATTCCGTCCATTTATCTTCCGCCCATTTGCACACTTCCGCCCACCTTTCACCCAGTGAAGAAAGTTGTTCTTCCATTTGAGCATAAACTGAAAATCGGGTTAAATTAATTTTAGATTTTAATATTAGGTTAATACTATACCATTTTCAGGACTGTTTTCGTCAATAACTACAACCATGTTAGAAAGGGAATTTACATTTACTTGCTGCTTTTCTATGTCATCTTGAAAATGCTAAATGTAAAACAAAATCTTTCAATATATAAAGAATTTCAGTTTGTAAAAATTTACCTTATGTTCTTCCATGTCATTCTGCAATTTTTGTGGGTCCCAACCCAAAAACGTCATTTTTTGTATTTTAGCTTCAGTATCATCCAACCACAATCTTAATTGCTGCAGCTGGTCCTGTTGTAAAGTCATGAGTGCCATGTGCAACCTTCAATAGAATTGCAAGTGGTTACAAAATAAAAAAACACAACTGAAATTTTTATACCTAGACTGACGGTCCATTGCTTTCAGCCTTAAACTTTCCCATCTATTATTCAAAAGTTGCATTTGCACGGTAATTTCACACTCTTCTTCTTCATTCAATTTCCTATCTAAAATCAATTGTTGTCCTTCTTGCAGCACTTCACCGACCTTGACTTGTTGTGTTGTGAGGTCCAACATAAAATGCTTTAATAGAAGTTTAAACTCAAAGTTGCATAAAAAAATCACGAGTGTTTTTACCTCGTGTAAATGAAACTGCTCCTTCACATCTTCGACATTTTCAGAAATTTCTCCAAGGTTGACCAGTTTTTCTTCAGCGTCAAGCAACCATGTAAGAACATCTTCTAAAATGCTCTGATAGGAATTCAAATCGCCTGAAACCTTACATTACAGAAATATTAATTTATAAAGAAATAATTTTGACAAACACTGCGAACCTTTTCGGCGTAAGAAAATGGCTGTACATGACTAGATACATCACGATTCTGATGTGCCACATCATCGTGAGGCAAAGCTTGAAACAAACACATAATGTACATAACGATTGACTTTTTATCAGGCACTTGTGTGTTAACATCTTCAGGATCAAGCAATTTCTCAATTCCAAGATGCTCTTGAGCAATTCTAAAAGCATGTTCCAACCGAGAGGAATTATCGCGACGCAAAAGCGATGGATAATCGAATAAATTTGGCCTACAGAAATCAAATTTTAAAAAATAAAAACGATTACATTAAAGTCAAAAATAACTTTCTGAATTAAAAAAAAAGTATTTCTGATAACTATATGAATAATTAGGACAATTTCATTTTAAAGAGAATTTAAAATCTTACAAAAAACGATGTATCAGCGCATTGAACGCGAGGCCATCACACCAGCTAGTTGTGAAATTGTTTATATCAACTCCCTGATAATCTTGGGTCGCTTTCCGACACCATGCCAAAAGAGCTTTATCAAGATTTGTTTGCTTTATGTCGTGTAAAAGATCTTTTAATACATCTTGAACCTATAGTTCAGAAGAAAAGATAATTTAAAAATTACAGAAATAAAAACGTATTTAAAAATTCCATTCTTTTACCTGCCAGTGAAGAATAATACTCCATACAAGTCCTAAAATTAACTTAGGATTTCCATCTACTATGTCATTATTACTGATGTTTACAAGTTTCACCTTAAAAGAAAGAATTAAAATAGTATAGTAATTAACGTTTCATGGCAAAAGGATGTTTACATTATGCTGTTCTAAAATTTGGAGTGCACGATTGGCATTATTTAAATGATGAACTCTCATACGACCCTTCTCACATTTCTGCAAAGAATGCGAAAATATTAGTTTTATTTCTAAATATTTTGGTTTAAAATCCAAACCAATTCAAAACCAGTAAGCACTTGAAGAAGAGCCAAAAGTCGTGTTCCATCTCTCAAATCGAAATAAAGATCATTCACCAAGGGAAAATTTATCTAAAAAGAAACAGCGTGTAAACATTAAAAGTTAAACTTTGAAAGCGGCTAAAACTATTTAAAAGATTTACTTTTGCAAGTTGTAAGTTGATCCATTTGGTGAAAGTTTTCCTTTGAATATCTTCCCTTTCATCTAAAAATTAGACAACCAGGCTTAGTTTAAAAAAAAAAAAACCACATTACAATCTCAGCTCGTATAATCTTTTTTTCGTTATATATTTTATCACCCACAGAAAATTTTCAGATTATTTAATATCGTATTGGAGTAAAGAAAAAAATATCAATAAGTTGCAGGCTTAAAATGTCAAAGATTTCTTTGGGCTAATGCCAAGCATTTAATCTGTTAAGTTAAATATTAAAATAATTTTTAAGTTTAGATGAATATTTCAACAAGGAAACATTAGATCAGACACTTGTTGTGCCGTTTCTATTAATATACTTTTATGATCTCATCCCACTGTCAATTTAATTCATTTAAAAATAATTATTTTATCTTATAAATACTTTCTCATAATAAATTCCTAACACAAGCAAACATCATTTAGATGTAAAAGTTTAAAGAGAATTTCTTTCCGGCTTACCGAAATGAAATGAATCCATATCGACATATTTGAAAACGTGTGAAAAAAAATGAATTACAGGCAGGCAGTCTTCGTACAAACTTAAAAATATTCTTAGAAATGTAATGCAAGTCTAAATTATAGCATCGACAACTCATACATGGCAAAACAACTTTTTTCCTATTAAGCTTTTTACTTGACCGATCGCGCCCGAAAAGTGGCTAGGTCATTTCGCTACAATTATTGCACGCATTACGCCTCTGCTTTTGACGTCATGACCGGTCTATCTAATAAAGCCTGTGAACAAGATTGTTAGATGTGAGAATACACACATCTGAATCAGCGCACCTTGCGGAAGGAAAGCTCAAATGAATGACATTATTAAGTTGAAACAAAATTTAAAGTATTAAAAGCAAATAAGTTTTTAACAAAATTTTTAAAAAGTTAACAAAATTCTTAAAAAGTCAACTGAGTGTTTCTGTGACACCACCTTTGAGAATTAAAGACAAAATACATTTAGATTTATAAAATAACTTACAAAAGATGCTAGTTCGAGGACGTAATGCAAACCTTGACTTAATTCAAATCTAACCAATTACTATTCCCAAAGTATCTAAATACATGTCGTGACCTCTTTTTAAAAAAAAATAATAAAAATAAACAAACTTTTTAAAAATAAACCAAGTGAGAAATTATTTTTTTGGTTTCTTTTATCATTCGTCGTTTGATAGAAAAAATACAGGGCAAATAAAAATGTCTGTACTGGTCTGATGTCATGATTATTTTCATGTCTACCATGAGAAACCAAATTCTCAGCATTTTCCAAGACTAATCAATTACTTACAGAAGTCGTCAACAACAAAATCCATCTTCGCAGATTTTATAATGCCCTACATATTGCTTAAAACCAATTTGACGAAGAGCACCCCAAATTTCCTCGTGCTTGAGAGGTGATCAAAGGAGAATGTACTGTACTTAAATCTAAATGCAGCACCAAGGAAACGCTGCCAAAAAGATTCAGTCTCTAAGGAAGAGGATAGGATGGGATTTCAACAGTTTGCACAAGCAGAAAACTATAAATAAACAAAAAGCCGTCAAGATAGCGTATATCAGGAAAATGCATTTTAGGATAGCTCGTAGTGTTAAAATTAAAAGGAATACAAAAAAGATTTTAAAAGGAAAACTGCTCCAATTCCAACCATTAGAATATCTTGATAGTCACACAATTAATAAAAAAATTCAACAGATGTTATTTTATACCAAGACAAAAATGATACACTGCAATTTGATGATGCCAAACTGAAAAACTCATTTTACATTACTTGGTTATTTCAGCAGAGAAAAAACTTTTGCGTCTTTTACAATAACATTTCACTTCAGAATATTGAAGTACAGAAATAAAATAAAACAAAACAAAAATATTTATTTAAATAAAATTGAAAAGCATCAAAAACTAAACATGGCCAGAATCGTATAATCAAATGAGAATAAATATATTATGCCTCAACGTAATAATTTTGAATTTCTATTGTAGTATTCAATTATAATAAATTATTCGTTCAATAAAATAAACAACAATCAACTGCACTCTTTAACTTAAATAAATATAAAATAAAATTTGTAAATACATTTAACAATCTCATAAAAATTAGGTTTAAAGCATGTAATTTTAAGGGACTGACGCTTAACAAGAATCGCTAGTCACTAATATAATAAATAGTTCAATATTTTCATGATCTTTAAATGCACATTCATATATTGCACAAGACTTCTACTGTAGGTAGTGAAAGACTGATTCAAAATACGTAAATTTCAATTGTAACAATATTTAAGTACCGAAATGCAATCGCAAAAACATTCAGATCTAGATTATTAATGACAAGATAAAACGGACTACTATAAAAAGAACTCCATTTATGTACAAAAATTCATCTCCTGCAACATCATTTATTTTCAGGCCAATTCCAAGGTACGGGCAAACTTTCTTTGTAATTATAATCGTACATTTGACCCCGTATGAAAGCTTCTTTATTTTCAGGTTCGGGATAATGGGATGCTAGTTTCTCTCTATACGCATACTCAACAATAGCTGTAGCAATCTTCACCGAACATTCACGAATCGAATCTAGGGGCGGATACAATCTACCATCTCGAATATGGCCATCTGTAACTAATTTGGCAAGTTCCTGTAAAAACCATCATGATTAATCACAAGTTTTGCTTAATTGATTTCGTCATACCCGTGCAGCCAAAAGAAAAATTTTATTGCTTATGGTATACATTCCAGCAGCAATTACACCCAACGCAACGCCTGGAAATATGTAGGCATTGTTTCCCTGTCCAGGATAGTAAGTTTTCCCTTCGTATTGCACAGCAGGAAAGGGACTACCAGATGCAAAAATGCATTTCCCCTACAGAAAAAAAGTGGTAATGAATAAATGAGCAAATAAAAAAAAAAAAACATCTATATTATTTACTTGAGTGTGATCATATGCTTGTTGAGCTGTGCATTCAGCTTTAGTTGTTGGATTACTTAAGGCAAAAATAACTGGGCGTTCATTAAATTCAGCCATTGAATTCAGGACCTGTTCGTTAAAAGCTCCAGCAGCAGCTGAAGCACCTGTAATTATATTACCATTAAACAAAGTTCATCGAATGTTTTTAAATTTTTACCAATAAGTACAGAAGGCTTAATTTTATTAATCATCTGGGGTAGATCTGTCATGAGGTCAGTGTCTTTAAGGAATAATTCTTTTTCTCCTTCACAATCATCGCGCCCTTTAACTAGCAGTCCTCGTTTGTCAGAGAGCCATACTTTACTATGAGCTTCCTCTGAAGACACTCCTTCAGCCATCATAGCACTAACTAGCAGAGTTGCAATTCCTAAAGCTGCTTCTCCAGCTCCAAGGAAAAAGTAAGTATTATCCACAAGCTTTTTACCCGTTACATGTGTGCTTGCAAATATTCCAGCAACAGCAACAGAAGCTGTGCCTAAAATACAAATGATATTTATCAATCCTAATGTCAATATATATAAAAGTCATTTACCTTGAATATCATCATTAAAAGTGCAGTATTTGTATTTGTACTTTCTTAAAAATCTGAATGCATTATGATTACCAAAATCTTCAAACTGAATTAAACAATGTGCACCATATCTAAACAAAGACAGATTGAAAGAATTTATAAACAGTCATCAACGGTTATGTCAAATTTAACCTTGCTACAACAGCATCCATAAACTCATGAACTATATCATCATATCGCTGATCTTGCACTCGTTCTTGTTTCAAACCTATGTAAAAGTTGTCAGCTAGTAATGTCTCGTTGTTAGTTCCAACATCCAAAACCACAGGCAGACAATGGTTAGGTTTTATTCCAGCCAATGCAGTGTACAAAGCCAATTTTCCGACAGGAATTCCCATTCCATAAGCTCCCAGATCACCAAGACCTAGAATCCGTTCACCGTCAGTTATCACAACAGCTTTCACATTTGGCTCTGGCCAATTGCCAAGCAGATCGTAAATATGCCCAGCATCATTCATTGTTATGAACAAGCCTCTGGAAACACAATAATTCAAATTATAACTTTACTGTAATTACCATTGCGCAAGATTATTTGTTTTAACCTGGGCCGTCTGAATATCAATCCGTATTTCTGACAAGCCAGTCCTACAGTTGGCGTATACACAACTGGCATCAGTAACTCTACATTTTCACTTAGTACACGGTAGAAGAGTTTTTCATTTCGATCCTATAAAAATTAGGCATAGCATATAAAAAAATGTCCTTGACGCTTATTCAAACAAAACACAATACTTAGTTTGTAAGAGATCATTAAATGTAAAAAGTAGCACCTGTAAAGTCATTAAGTAAATATATTGGTTTAATGGCTCCGTGTATCGCTTGACATTATCTAACACTCCAGCAACTTGTTCTTCTTGTGTTTTGTAGCAAGGTGGAAGAAGACCATGAATCCCAAGCATTTGTCTCTCTTTAATTGTAAATCCCATTCCCTAGAAGATGAGAAGAAAAAAACCAAAGCGGAAATAACAGATGGATGTAATTTTATACCAAGTAGTTAGAAAAATTGGTACTCTTTCAACATCTAATTATCTTACGAAATATTTTTTCTATTCGATAAAGTCATTTTAAAAAGATGTTTCATTCTTCGAAATCTTAAGTTTTAATAATGACACATTTATTTATCCTCACTTTCATTAATCTTGGGTCTCTCAAGTGATCAATTCCTCGAACGAGTGAGTGGCATGTCTCAGTTCCTCTGCCTCCATATTCATGGACTTCACGTGTTTGAAGCTCAAAATTTGAGGTTGTTTTTACCAAGCTCGAAGCAGCCACAGACTTAACGACTCTTTTAGGCGATCCCGACGATTGGCTATAAAAATGCAAAACAATGAACTATTAAAGAAGGACAGACATTTCTTGATTAGTGTGCATAACCAACAAAATTAATAGGTGCAAGTCTAAATTTATCTATACCACTAAATGAAGAACGATGAAACATGCTTCTTCAAAATCGCTTTTTTTCTTTGCTCCAACATGCATTGTGCATATACGATACTATCAATAGTTACTGCAAAATAATAAATGGGAGTTCCTAAATGTTCAGTCTAGGTTACAGTGAAGCAAAATAAAGCAGCAATCACGAATCAAAAACATTCAGGAGCGTGCAATGATTTTTGAAGGTGTGTGATTACAAAATGAACACTTACACTAAAATACGACATATAGTTCCTGACATTGTTACAGGGCTGGATAACTAGACCTTCAAAGGCCGAATGTCCTCTACACACTTGACCGCTGTACGTGAAGAGCAGTCCCCGATAACAGACAGCCGGGATTCGCTGTAAGTAGCGCTATCTGTTGATGAAGTCTGCAACAACACAGAAACGGCTACGGCGCTAAGTTAAAGATAAAATTATAAGTTGGTTATTTAAATTTAAAAGTAAGTTACCAAATAACAGTATACAATCAAACACTATAAAACTAATTTTGTTTTTTAGAACACTATGAACGATAGTTTTAACTGGTTTACGGATGAGGATTCTGTAGCAGACGATGCATCATATATTGCAGACGACGAAACGAGTTATTTTTTGCCTCACATTAAGATTGCTTTAGCTATCGCTATATTACAACTGCAAGTGGACTATAGAAAGCGTGGAAAAAATTACACAATAAGTGAATTATGTAAGATATTGAAAGAACCAAAAACAAACTGGAAATTAAAATGCAAACAACTGGAAAAACAAGTACTTGCGCTTCAAACAGAATTAAGCTTGTCGAAAGGTTTTACAGATTTCGAAGGTATTTACCGTAATTGTTATTTTTAATTATGCTATAAACGTTTTTTACATGCAGAATTCGAAAATGTATCGCCTCAATTTTCGGAGGAAAACATCGCCAGCTCATTCTTAGTGTTACAAAACTTATCGTTTTCAAAACCCTTATCGTCTACACCCGAAAATATCTCTCAGCATTTTGTCGTCGCGATTAATTTTTTGGAAGAAGCCCTTTCTAATTCATATTGGCCCGAAAATTTTTTAAAAATTTGCAGTCAAACCGTGGGTAAAGCTTACCCAAATCTCAGTCGACATGAAAGCTCCAATATGGAAACACAATTCATCAATTTTGTGAAAAGTATTCTAAATGGAATAACAAACAGAACGTCATTAAACCAGGTACGTTTGTTTGTCAACATTCTAAACAAATTTGTAATTTTTTTTTTTTAAGGACTCTCATATAAATCGTAGCGTCATGGTTTTAACCAACGTAATCGCAGACTGTAATTCCCGTAAAGCGGAGACCACTCTCATATTGTTATTAGAAGAAACTGAAAAAAAGTTCCAGACTTTTATAACGAAACACAACAGTTCAGATTTTGAAATTATACACTATTTACTCCACACTGTCAATTCACTAATTAAAAAACTCAGACGAAATTCTGTTGAAAACAGAACAGATTCTTTTTTAATTTTTGTATTAAATACAATACATCGAATTTATGAATTGTCCTTGCAGTGGCCACTTGTTTCTTACAAAGTGTGGCGTTTAATAGAAATAATTCTACCAAAAATAAATTTTAATGAATTAAGATATCTGAAATAAATTTTTATTGAAAAAATATTAGGACACGTTTCTTTCAACTGCAGCCATTCTATAATAAAAAGAAAATAAAAAAAAATATAAAATTTAATTAATTTATAATACCGTATTTTACATACAATTATCACTTAATGCAGCAACACCGGGTAACACCTTTCCTTCCAACAATTCCAAACTAGCTCCACCACCAGTACTAACATGGCTAACTTTAGCTTCAGTATCCCACTTAGCACATGCAGTTGCTGTGTCTCCACCACCAATAATTGTTGTACATCCTTTAGCTGTAACTTCCACCACAGCATCCATTATACCTTTGGTTCCTTTCGCAAAATTTTCAAACTCAAAGACACCAACAGGTCTGGAATGAACAGAAATTACTTTACGTACAGGTGCTTATGGTACACTCTCTGTAAGATTTAATAAAAATTATTCCTGTTTGATAAGGAAGAATTTTTTCTGCAGGTATTTCGTTGGAAGTTATAACAAGCGTATACATAAACATATTATATACTCTTGGTTAAAGTGTTATATTTTCTCAATTACCCGTTCCAGACGATGAGTTTTGCTCGCCGAACAGCTTCAGTGAATGTTTTTGTACTCTCAGGGCCAACGTCCAAACCCTAAAAAAATTAATGTTCTAAATTACGTAAGTGAACACTGTAGCCAACATCTTAACCATCCATCCGTCAGGGATGCCGCCAGAAACATGGGCAGTTCCTACAGCAGCATTCTCAGCAAATTTGTCTGCTGTCACAAAATCGACTGGTAAATGCATGGTTACATTGTTCTTTGAAGCTTTTTCCATTAATTTTTCTACAATTTTTGCTCCATCTTCATCAAACAACGAACCTCCAATCTAAAAAAATATAATTTTAATCAAGGATATCATCTTAAAAAATACTGATCAACCTTCATTCCGTTGAGGACTTTTAAGAACGTAAAAGCCATTCCCCCACCGACGATCATCTCATTCACTTTATCCAACATATTTTCAATTAACTGAATCTTGTCCTTCACTTTGGCCCTATTGATACAAAAAAAAAAACAATTTATCAAGCAAAATGGGCATTATAAAAAAAATAATTACCCGCCAAGAATTGCAAGAAAGGGTCTATCAGGACTTTCTAATGCTTTTGCGAAATAATCTAACTCCTTTTTCATTAGAAATCCTGCTGCCCTCTTTTCGAGCTTCACGCCGACCATTGAACTGCAAAAAATTAACTCTTATTACTACTTAAAAGCTGGGAAATAATAACAGCTATACCTATGTGCTCTGTGCGCAGTTCCAAAAGCATCATTAACGTAAACATCTCCGAGTTTCGTTAGTGATGCTCGAAACACTTCAACGTCGGCAGCCGCGGCCTTAATCTATAAAACACATATTCATTGAAGAGTGAATGGTGAAGATTATTTATTACTACTATCTTGGATGAGATTCGATCCAATAAAATGCGTCGATAGATAAACAATACTGAACCTCGCCCAATAAGAACGCGGGTTCTATTTGATTGTTAGCTTGTGATTGGCCGTTATCGATAAGAATTCATGTC
>JAQGAS010000686.1:0-37229 GCA_034686365.1 Pachymerium ferrugineum | reverse complement strand
CCCCCCAAAAAAGGGGTGGTATGTAGAGAGAAAAAAAAAGAGGTGTTGCTGATTGACTATTTCCTGCGTTGATTGGGGGGGTCGTACGAGATGCTGACTTCGTTTGCGGGCGCGCTGCACGCAGATTCGCTTATTGCTCGCCCTGCCGGCAAATCATGCACGCAATTGACTTTGGTGAGAGACTCCCTTTGCTCGTACTTGAAATTATATTGAAAAGTAGAAGAGAGAAAGAGAGTGAAATTTTAAAAAGATCAAAGAGAGTTCGGCACAAAAACCGACATCCACCAACCACTCTCTCCTTTTTCCTCTTTCCCCATCAGCGCGCGTCTGTGCTTAGTCAAAGACGAGCTGCAGGCGCCGGAAGAAAACCCACGGGATGCTTTTCATCTACTTCACAGTTTACAGTTTCAAACTCCATTGAAAGACACCCCTACCATGCGAGAGATTAACAACGCCTTGGCGTGTTTTCTAACATCCGAAGCTTAGAAACACATTTGATAGTCAGATGACCACTCGGTAAAAGTCACCATCCTTATTACACCCTTCTCTCTCGACACCCCCTGACTCAGCTATGCACACACGAGGATATTGCGCCCCCTGGTTTCCATCAAGTCACTGGCTCGAGATGAGTGATATCATTACATTTGCAGACAGAGTATTGGTGGAGGTGGCAGTAATGGAACTAGCCTGTTTCCACCACGGAATAACGATGTGATGATATCTTTGCCGCCCTCCACTCTTCACTCTACATGGCGCATGCGTTCGACACTTCCGCCTGACCGCGCATGGACCTCGATGCTTTCTTTTCATGCTGTCTCGTGTGATAGATGAATTTTTAAGCGTTCTGGCGGGGGTGTGGGGGGGAGAGAGTTGTGTGGATGGAGATGAGGAAGAGTGCCAATCTCATCACTCTCCCATTTTTGCCTTTCAAATCCGACCCCAATTTTCAGATCGAGTCAAACAGAAATTTCCATTTTGTTTGCTCGCGTTCAAGTTGAACTCTGCTCCCTCGTGGTCAAAAAAAAAGACATTTGTAAATTCATAAATTCTCTGCATTAACTCGGTTTCTATTGGCTGGCCTCGAGGCGTCACTCATGCATCTCAAAATTTAATTACGCGAATATTTTCATCATCTGACAGAAGAACGAGAATTGGAATTGTTCAACATTTAAAATTCTCTCTGATCTCCATCGGACAATTTTCAATGCGCATGTGCACAAATCCACCCACTGGTTGCACGCGACCCACACTACGACTGGGTGGGGGTTGGGGGAATATTCAACCATCCCACCCTTCTTCTCACGGGTCGATAAAACGGCATGCAGATTGGCAGTGCGCGGTGCGTGCAAAGCAAACGGTTTAATATTCATGCGTTCAACACGCGCACGGACGCAACATTATTATAGCTGACGGCACTGGAAGAGTCTCCGTTAGTAGAAAAAAAAAAAAAAAAAAATATATAAAATCGTTTGTCTCCCTCACGGGTCCAAACAACAAAAACCCCAACAAGTCAAATATAATTTCGGTTGAGACGTCTTTTAGAGAAATCGTTCCCCCCCCAAACCCCCCCCCCCCCCAAACATCTTTACAAAACTCTTGAAAAACATTAAAATAAAATGCAATTACTCGAACCCGAAAAAAAGCCCGCAGAAAATACAATTATTAAAAAGTGAAGTTTTGTAGAAAGAAAAAATTTAATCCACAACTTGAAAATGCAATTGAAAATAATTTCCCTCGTCGAGTCTCCACTGGTCACCTCAAAATCAATTATTTACAACACACAAGTTTATTTTTAATTCACGTATAGGGGGAAACCTCAAAAAAAAAAAAATTTCTAAAAAAAAAAAGTCTATAAAACGTATGGGGACAGGTGCGTACTTAGACAGGTGTAACACATCAGCGGGAGGAGTTGGAACTATCACTTAACCATTAACACGGCGGTGCTAATGACTCGATTGTCGGTTGTGTTCAATAAAAGTTTTCAATTTTCTAAAGTGGACATACACTTTATTCTTCATCTTAGAAGGCAATAAGGTTGCTATGGCGATAAGACATTTGTAGGTTGGCATTGCGTTCGTTCGCGGAAAATATGATAAGTTGCTCGCATTTAAATATTAATGATGATGAGCCACTGGCGAGTATTTAGCGATAAAATATGAAATGCAAGTGAGGCAAGAAGGAGAAGTAGTGAACTATTCATGGCAATAACAAATTGATCCCACGCCTACAAACTACTCACTCAATGCCAGAGTAGGCGAGGGAGGATGCTGCGGGCGAATCTTACTCATCTCCCCCATCCGAAACCAAACAAGCTTTACAATAGAGGCTTCCTAATGGCGTCTCATCTCGTGTTGCGCCCTCTAGCATGCCATGTTTGTTGCAAACAGGGTTTCGCGCGACACCTCGGTGACGTAACAACATCTCTCTTTTCTTGGGTTGTCAACATGATTGACGCAGGGGTGTCAACTAGGGTCGCTCGTTCTGACAGCATTTTGGACCGGGTGTTCACATCAGGCGATACCAGGGGTCGTCTTGCTGAGTCGGGAGATCAAACAGTTGAAGGACGCCACCCGAGATGCGTGCGCTCGTTTTCTGCCCTCCAACCACGAGACCTTCCCCTCTAGTGACACCTCTACAAAACCCCCTGCTGATGCAGAGCCACGCCGGCTTTTGTTGAGCTGGACCAGGGGCAAAGAGGGGCTAGCCCAGCTCAGACAGCATTCCTTTGTCCCTTGCTCTTCTATATCCTGACATCAGTGACGTGTCTCTCTCCCCGTACGGGACATTTATCTAGAAATCTGTTGCTGCGGGCTTGCTCTCATCACTCACTCAGCCGGTGCGGCCATTTTCAAAAGGATGTCAACATTATAAATGGCCAAAGGAAAGGAAAGGGAGACACCGGGGTCGTTCAAAGGGTGCTATATATACATTTCCTGAGGTGTCGTTCCTCTATTCAATGTGGGGGTGTGAAGGACGCCAGTAACGCCACCCGATGCCTGTGTTCGGGTGTGGTGAGAACAGACGTGGGGGTGTATAGTTCAAAGTGAATACGCCGCTCGCACACAATTTGCAAGCCGAAACGAAAATTCCCCGCAGCGAAAACATTAGTGGACGGTAGAGGAGGGAGTTTGTATCAGGTGTTGTTCTATACCACCCTCCTCTCTAGAGCCGTTAGCAGCGGGGATGTGGTTTTATTGCAGCGCCATCTCCCGATGAGGCCGTAATGGCGCCAATATCCGGGGATGGCAAAAGAGGCCCCGATATTACAGTCACATGAATCAGTCGGAAGACCCCGTGGCCACAGCTCGGGCTAACGGCGCACGCCCCCGCGCGTAAATCCTCCGGCCACCCCGACACCGAATTCCCACCTCTTAAATCACGCACCAGCTGGACACAAACTCCCCTACGACAAAGAACCTATCTGGAATATATTTCAACTCCTCCGTCTTAAACACGTGTCCCACAGAAGGAAATTTCCTAACGACTTCTTGATTTGTTCTCGTTGCGGTTTTCACTCGAAGTCGACGGCCGACGCAATACCAAAACTCTGCAAATTATTCCAATTAAAATATTTTTTCCCGTTAGGGGGCGGGCTCATGTCACGCAGATGAGGGGTGGGGGGGTCATCACCCTGCATCAGATGAATGGCTGACTAACAGGCTCAGGAGGGGATATGATAAATGATGGGGGTGAAAGCAAGTCCGCACTCATTACGCACAGTGTTAAATACGACGCCATGTGCCGACCCCTTACGTCAGCAAATAAACTTCTCTTGTCGTTTTAATTCGGGTGCCATTAAAATGACAAAACTCTCCTTTTTTGATAAACGAGCTCAAATTTGGCAACCGACCACACCGCCCACCGAGATTCCGACAACTCTTTGACTCGCCAACTGTTTTTGACACTTGATGACGTCACATTTGAGTATGCCAAAACTTTTTTTATTTTTATCACTCGATCGAACATCCCGAAATTAACGCCACTCACTGCTCGAAAGGAACCTGCAATCATGTGACCAACTGTTCCCGGTAAATCACGCGGCAATCAGCACGAGAAACGCACACAACCATCTATCAGACGAGTGATGAATGGGCCAACAGATGGCACTGCGAGCAGAACAACTCCCGTTCTGTTTTGGGCGGGGGGAGAAAGAAAGTGAGAGAGGCATCTCGCATACTCCCTTCCCCCCCTTTTTCCACCAAAAAGAAAGAGACGACGATATTAAAAGAAATTCTTCAACGCAGGCCGCCAGCCGGTGCTAACAAAGTTCAGAAGAAAAATGGAGTGACGTCCACGCTGCGTTGAAAATTCATTCTACAGACCGGCAAAACCAACATGAACTTAACGTCTGTTTTAATTAAATTTCGAACTTTTTCCTCGCAACTTTTGATTGCATCTACTTCCCCCTCTTCTAATGTCACTGTAATGAGTCACGGTATTTGTACATTTCACTCACTTTTCGTCACCAACTTGAAAAAAAAGTTGAGGCAATTTATTTTATTAGGGACTCTAAACCTGTCTTGTGTGACTTCCAACTAGTGACAACTCATTTTAGTCAAAAAAAAAAAAAACAACTCCTAACTAGGGTATTGGAAAACTGATTGGCGCGTAGCCATGGCTGTTCCCCCCTGCAGGGTTGAAAAAGGGGAGCGGCGCCTGGGTTCAAAGGGAGGCCGCCCACCCCCGCAAGCAACGCTACCAATCAACGATGCAACGTAGCATCGCCAACGCCTAATTACGTCTCACTTAATGAAGCTGACTTCCTCCGGTGACAAACTTGTCGTCAACAAAAACCACATGGCCCCCTGTTTTCAAGGTGGACATTACGAGATGGCAACACGTAACGACCGCAGGGGTCATTTCCATCGAAAGATTTATAGTTGGGGGTCTGTTCTCCTCCTTTGCCACCCCCTCATCTGTGGACGTGAGTTACGAACGCAAGGCAAGCGTTCCTCTGTGATTAGCACCGACCCTAAATTCACACAGAGTAAACCCCCGACTCATCAACAAGACCATCATTTTAGGAAGCTCTTCACAACGTGTCCAGATCACAATCTTGTGTAGGGTGATAGAGGTAATTTTAACCGGTTTTCAAATCTTGTAGAAAGTATAAAGAACATCACTCTAAAGTTAAATCAAATAAAATTTTGTGATTAGGAAAATTTTGGATTTTATTGAGAATCTTGAGTACAGATTTGAAGGCATTTTGAAGTTTTTACTTTTTGAAAGCAGTCAATATTTTTTTTTGTTAAAATTTTGAAAGAATTCAAGATTCAAGATTTAAATCTTTGTTTTGTAGTTTGAAAGATTTAAATCTTTGTTGTGAATTTTGAAAGATTTAAATCTTTGTTGTGAATTTTAAAATTTTTGTTGTGAATTTTGAAAATTTTGAGATTTAAATCTTTGTTGTGAATTTTGAAAATGTTGAAAGATTTAAATCTTTGTTGTGAATTTTGAAAGATTTAAATCTTTGTCATGAATTTTAAAATATTTAAATCTTTGTTGTGAATTTTGAAATTTTTGAAAGATTTAAATCTTTGTTGTGAATTTTGAAAATTTTGAGAGATTTAAATCTTTGTTGTAAATTTTGAAATCTTTTTTGTGAACTTCAAAATCTTTGTTGTGAATTTTGGAAATTTTGAAAGATTTAAATTTTTGTTTTGAATTTTGGAAATTTTGAAAGATTTAAATCTTTGTTGTGAATTTTGAAAGATTTAAATCTTTACTGTGAATTTTGAAAGATTTAAATCTTTGTTGTGAATTTTGAAAGATTTAAATCTTTACTGTGAATTTTGAAAATTTTGAGATTTAAATTTTTGTCATGAATTTTGAAAGATTTAAATTTTTGTCGTAAATTTTGAAAGATTTAAATCTTCGTTGTAAATTTAAAAAATAATTCATTTACTGTACAACAAGATTTTCAAGAGATCTTTGCAAGTAACTTTCTTAGACAAAAAAAAAATTGGCAGGATGCAGCAATGCAAATATGTCGTCGGTTTCGTTTTTCTTAACGGTTTTCATCACTTGAATTTGAAAAAATTACATGTCAAGAGACTAAAATAAGGAGACTCGACCTCACACAAAATGTCGGGTGATTAATAAACAAAGTTATCGGTGGCCCCATTAATCACGACCTTTTATCGTTCGAGAAGGAAATGGCTCATTTTTCGGCCTCTTTGAAGCCGACTGCTTTGAGTGGCAGCCTTGCTGATAGCGACCCCACCCACGCACCTCTCACGTCCACTGTTCGCATTTTGTCGTTCACAAATTAAATTATACCTTCTGAACAAAAAGCAACTAAACCAACACGAACAACTACTATTCAACACTACAAACTCTGCACACATTTTTCACATGACGGAAAAGAGTTTTCAATTTTCCGACAACTTAATTCCTATGTAATTAATAAAACAATAATTTTACATTTTTTTGTAATCAATCCCGTTTCTGTTTGTCATGATGATTTTTTTTTAAAGTTACATGAGATAAATTTCCTGTTCAATATAAAAAAAAAAAAAAAAATCAAAATGGCAGCCCAAAAACTCGTCACGTTCTCAGTGGATGTTGAAAGTTTCCCCCCCGTTTCACGAAAGAGAAATTTTGAGGTCAACGATTTCCATGCTTAATTAGCATGAGTAACAAACAAGATTTAAGTTACTCTTAAAAGCTGTAATTAGTAGCGACTTAAATTTACACGCATTTTTATTGTACTTTTTATCTCATAGATGAGTTTCAAAAAATAGACGAGGAGAAAATGAAAAATGTTATTAAGAATTTGTATTTATATTTGTTTTAAAAATGTAGTTGGGTGCTGTCATTTGACTTGTCAGTTGCAGTATTTACTTTGGCGTCCAGAACAAACGCTTCTTGGTGAGTTGAACGATGAAATTATGAGCATTTTCCAAAGCCTGACGCTCTCGTTGCTGTGAAATGAGCCAATGTAAACAGTGCGAGAGTGACAGGGCGTGACAAATTGCAGGTAACTGTCACACTAAAGACGAGAGACTCCCTCCTCCACACCATCCTAAACACGTCACGCACCTAACCTCAACAACAAACATAATCCGCAACAATCTCCTACGAAAATTACTAACTGCCATTATAGCTCACATGAAAATTATCGGGAAATAAATTTCCAATAATTCCACGAAAATATAATGATCGATAAGATTTTTATTTCTTCTTTATGACACATTCAATTATGAGGTTTTTGATTTTTTTTTCAAAATATATAAGTATCTTTACATCTTTGCTACATATTTCGACAACATAATACCGACTTCATCAGCCAACATCACCATAATAATAATTTTTTCTACAAATAACTAAACAATCATTCGGTACCGATATTCCATGTCTTGTCATAATACCGGCTTCATCAGCCAACATTACCATAATAATAATTTTTTCTACAAAAAACTAAACAATCATTCGGTACCCATATTCCATGTCTTATCATATCGCCACGTATAACCTCAGTTGTAAATAATAAATAATAAATAATAAATAATAAATATATATGTAACAATAACTTATCCAACGGATACCGGCTTCATCAGGCGGTGCCGCTATAACAATAATGTTCTTGTAGAAAAAACTAAATTATCATTCGGTACCGATATGTCTTATCGTATTTTGAATTTTTTAGTTTGATTTGTTCTCGTATTAATATAAATTGAGGTCTTGACACGGATTAAACGGCCAATAATCCTTGGGTTGAGGAGGTAGGGCCATCACCAAATGACTTGTATTCGAAATGTCCAATAGTGTGACGGCTCAAATTCATTACTCTGACATCAGAGATAAATGATTATGACACCAGTGATGGATCACGTCGATTCTCTATTTTGTTCTCACAAACGAGAAAGGTCAACTCCCTCTCCCCTAGAAAAAAATAGCTAAAGACCTATTTGCAGTACGTGGAGTCTGCTCTCATCTGGCAAAGACGCCGCCATGTGCACTCAAGATTAATTACCCTAAGCCTAATTAAACAAACGCATCAGGGTTTTGTTTTCTTTTGCTCTAGGCTCACGTCACAAATGGATTATTTTTTTTCGCCACGTCATAAGCTGCAATTAGGTTAGAGCGAACAAGTTTTTATACTTGTTCATCTTGGATGGAACTTGTTGGGCCAAATCTCGAGGGATTAACGAGACGAGACGTCATTTCAATACTCACGCTTGTCACTCATCTAAAACCAAGTTAATCTTAATTACGTAGCCCATTGCCAATTATGCGCTCGCTTTATAAAGGACACTTCAGTGAGAGCGACCTCTAGTGCATTAAGTCGATTGCGGCGCTCCCCTTAGAGTCGTCCAAACCGGCCAAAGTTATTTGTAGTGACTCGAGGTGATGTCAGCTCGCGCTTATGAGTCACGATGACGTCAATGAAGTGTTAATGTGCGACCGTCTGACGGACATGATTGGCTGACGACAGCTGTGAGGAGACGAGCTGGGGAATTCTGCGAGGGGGGGGAACAACAGGGGTGACTGATAGCTCGCTTACGATGACAGTAACGAAATAAACTATTTTACCAGCTTGACTTACATTTCTGGAATAACTGTGATGACAAATATAGACCATTCTTAGAAAAATCATAAAAGATTTTTAATTTTTGATGCCGTGTTAAGACCACCCGAGTAGCGGATATTCGGCTTGTCGCTACAAGTCTCATCTCAATCGGAGCGTCGCACAACTCGGACCCCGCCTAGTGACAAAACTGGAGATAAAAAGAGAGAAATTTGTGACTAAGTCACGACCCTACGAATTAAAAATACTCGTGTCAAACCTAATTTGCTCTGAGTTATGAACAGAAGGGGACTCGGGGGGGCGGAAAAAGTCACGCGCTATAAATTTTCCCGCCATCTTCCGTTAAAAAAAAAAAATAAAAAATATGCAAGTGGGTTGACAGGTTTGCGCCTGCGCCGATTATCGCTTCATGTTAAAAGAGAAGAGAATAGGATTACCCAATAGGATTAAGAAAAGAGGGAGGTAAACGGAATGGCTTTAATTAACCGCGCGGGCAAAACATCGATTAAACCCGACAAAACCACCACGATTAAACATGGCGGTACCTATTGTGCCTAAGAACAATAGACGACAATTTTTGTCTTGGAAAAAAAAAAAATTGTTACCCCTGGCTGGTTTTTATGGAGCAACTCCATCGCGCGTTTCCCGCCCCCGCAGCGTGACTAGGGCCATGTGCAAAGGGAGGGGAAACGCAATCGTGGCGGCTCACTTCAAAAGCAGGCTTAATGATGTGGCTACAACTTGTCACCCTGCCCTCAACTGGCGTTCGTGATTGATGGGGGTCTTCGTGACTCGTTTTCCTCCCCCCGGACGGACAGACGCCATTTGCGGGGTGGGGGGTTGGGGAGTGATCGGCGGCGGCGTGGGAGTGAGTCGTAGCGGCGTCCGTTTGCCTCATCAAACGGCGACGTTTGTTTGCGTTTTGATTACAAACAAAGGACCGGCGTCTCGTGTTTATTTCCTTAAGGCGCGGCGGCAGCTGGCACTCACTCACTCAGTCGACGGCCACCACCATCACAATTTATGCACGACAGCTGTGGCAACACTCCGGAGTCGACACCTTCGACGCACTCTTTTCAAAAATATTGTCTGTAATCACAGTCGAATTTCACGGGTGAGAGCAAAAAAAATCAGTACACAAAGTGCGCTAAAACCTTGCCAATTGCACTCGATTTACGGCCAACACACAAAAAGAAAAAGCCGACAAAACTGTCAGCTACTAATCACGTCCATGCAGCTGCGAGTAAAGTGAAATTTCCAGATGCCTCTTGTAATAACACGATGACTTTTTGCAAATTTCTCAAACTTCGCAGACACGAAAAATGTTTTTCTTCTAACTTGGGTGTAAGAGAAGAGTGAGAGAGAGAGAGAAAAAAAAGTAATGCGCGTAAATTAGACGGTTTTTAAGGGTGTCCCGCTTGTCACAGGGCCAGGCCATAAAATGAAGTTAGTACTTGGAGCCACATTATTCAATTACAAGCCAGGAGCTTTTAAGGATGCGTCGACACTCAACACGCTCGTATATTTGAAAAGTGTGTGGGATGGGAGAGGGAAAACAGCACTAAAGAATTTACACTACCATGCTCTTATATCACTGACGAAAAAGAAAATTTACTAAGATTAGAAAAGAGCATCGCACAGCCAAAAAGAGACCAACAAAAATCACTGATGGAAATAGTAAACCAGAAAAATGTGTTGCACGCATTTCATTCCAATATCCTGTCACAAAAAAATTTCATCACATCATTTTTTCATCATGCACTTTCCTGATCAAAAAAAAAAACTGACCATATGATAACCACAATCTAAAAACCGATGTGTTACACCAACAAAATCTACATTTAAAACAACCAAAGTTTGGTTGACGTAACTTAAAATTTTGTTGTTGTAACCAAAATTTGGTTGACGTAATTTAAAATTTGGTTGTTGTAACCAAAATTTGGTTGACGTAACTTAAAATTTTGTTATAAATTTTGTTGTAAATTTTGTTGTAAATTTTGTTGTAAAATTTGTTGTAAATTTTGTTGTAAAATTTGTTGTAGAATTTGTTGTAAAATTTGTTGTAAAATTTGTTGTAAAATTTGTAGTAAATTTTGCTGTAAATTTTGTTGTAAATTTTGTTGGTGTAACACACATCGGTGTTTAGAGTGCAAACGAATTAATGATGAAATCCAAAACATTTTGTTGATAGAAGAAAAAATAAGTAGAATGGGTTGTAAGGAGAGTTATCGGCATCACCTTCTCCATCAAATCCAGTGTGCTTCACTCATTTCTCACTTCCGACACTCGAGGGCGTCGAGATATCAGAATGATTTACTCCTCATCACGCCTTGTATGAAATTAATGGCTACGATCGAAGGGAGCACCACTTTAGATACTTTATGACAAATACTCCTGATACATCAAACTCCATTTCTTCTAATTTTTAATTTAAAAGGTCTCACCATTTGGGTAGTAAATTCACGCGAACATGGCAGCTCGTAAGAATAATGAGGCTCCAACTTAAAACAAAACACGAGTTACAACTCAGCACTGCAAACTTGAAAAATAAATAAATACCCAGATGATGACTGAAAAGATATGTCATCTTTATTCACTGAATCTCACTACTTTAATATAGAGTAGAAATTTTTTGAGGGGGAAGGGGAAACGGACTCCGGAGGAAAAAAAAAAAGCATCGAGTTTTTTTTTTTGCTCGATGCAATTAAATGGCGGAAATTTTATATGAATATAAAAGAGCAACACCAAATGAAAGTCGTAAAAAGCCGAAGATGGGAGCGCCATTAAAAGTACGCGCCATTTTTACGAGAGGCTTATAGTTAAAACAAGTCTTCACCAGCCGTGCAAATGGCTTATTTTCCATGCTGCAAACAAGACGTGGAGTGTCCATGGGGGACACCGTACACAACAACATTTGGGATGCTGTGGAGCAAATCTGTTATTGATTGAGAAGAGAGACGCTATTGGTCTTGTCTTCATTTGCCAATTGAAAGGACACTCGCCTATTGGTTCGATCGAAGCGCCAATCTTGAGCTCGTTAATAATTCAACAGTCGTCGTCACAGGTGGGTCCTAATCAACCACCACCTGGTGCGCAATCAAATTCTATTAGATTTGCCCATTGTAAAGTTTGAATAACTATGTTATACTCCAGCACAAACTTGGAGGATGTGCGCGGCAAGAACCGTGCATTGCCAGTTAATAAATTAAAGGGTGGTTGGATAATTGCAATAAGCATCATTAATCCTAACTATGGCCCGTATAATAAATTTTCCAGTGTGAAGAAGAGACGTAAAGTGGAGAGGCAACGTGGAAAACTGCCAACTTGCTAAAATGCTTTCCCACCACTGAATTTTCTTAATATAATATCGACATTATAAGAAATTATTTATATAACATTGCACATCTTCTGGTACTTTCCGGTTTAGGCTTGTCACGTCCTGTGTCTTCGCCTTTCGTTGTTGGGTTCCTCTTGGATGTCTCTTGGTCTCCTTGAGAAAGCGAGATGGAAGCTCTGGTTTAATAGCTTTTAGTTATATTAGTTGTCATCTTCATATGGTTAGAACTAGGACGGTATCTGATCGCCTTCGAACCTCTAACTTTCAGTCATGAATAATGAAAACATTCTTCGCAGTAGTTTGATTTTGTATTATACTTGTGTGTCCCGTTGCGTTGTTGGCTCTGACGATTTGGGTTTCTTGTAGCTTGGTTTGTTTGGTTTGTTCTTATTTCCTGGTTTTGTTTTAGCTAGATTTGTTTTTATCTTCTTTGGTTTGGTAGCTTAGCTTTTCCTCGCCGCGTATGACTCCCGCTGTCGCTAGCAGCGTTAAGCTTTATTCTTCCTCTTCCGAACTACAGCTCTCTCATTTGTAGAAGGCATTTTTGTTTATTTCGTTTGATCACGAGTGACTTAGGTTGTTTAGTAATGCAGCAATAAGCCTTATATTTTTCCTCTTCTAATTTACAATAATATGTATGTATGGAAACAATGATGGTACTCATTGCATTGATGTACAACAAAAGTTCGTTATGTGAATCTCTCGTAGAATAGAAAAGTGCCTAAAGAGTTAAAAACCACTTTTATCCTATGAAAAACCTATCAAATATCACCTTATAAAAAAGTGGGGGTCTTTTAAAACACACCTCGAGGAGATGCCACTTGATGAGGGTGGTGATGAGGGCAAAATTGAACAAGTATCACGTGACCCACATGGCACTTTGCGCTTTTTTTTTAAGCAACGCAAGAAAGAACAAGAGTCTCCTGTGGGGGTGGTGCGTTTCTCGCCGGAGGGACACAAAACAAGCGACTTCTCTCCCACGCATCTCGTCTCGTCTTACACGTAAATGCGATTATTTTTGTTCGCACGTGAGCATTTCTTAATCAGCCGGGACAGGTGTCTCCACATTAATTAACAGCGTTTCTAATAGAAATACCAAAGTTATGGGTCCATATTTTTCTCGTCAGCGCCCCCCTATTTTATTGAGCCGTGTAAATGAATCGTAAATTTAAAGAAATTAGGTTTTGGCTGGCAAGAAAAAAAAATTTCTCAAGCTCCACCCACTCTTTGATGCACATCTTCGGGACATATTGCAGAGACGTCTGTCAGGGGATCCTGCGAGGCAAATGTAGCTTCGGCATAAACAACCTCATTTCGTGTCGTTAAATTTTATGGACGAGCTCTTGATGATGCCGGCGGCGGCGGCAGCGGCGGCGGGTAGAGAGATAACAGAGGGGAAAAAAAAGGCGAACAAAGTTGGACTTACCTGTCCGATTTGGGTGTTTAAAGTTGAAATAAATTGAATTGGATTTTGACCATATAGAAAGCAGAAAGAAGCGAGTTAATTAGAGCCATATTTCTCGAGCGTCGGGTAAAAGTTGAAGTAAAAGCAGATTTGCACAACGTATGGTGATTAAATTGAGCGCTCGTGTGTTTACTCAATTTGGTGATGATGCCGCGTGATGAATCCGGCGTGTGTGGATATGATTCACGTGGCCGGCTCTAATCCATTTGTAAGGATGAATGGGTAGTGTCAAAAAGCGGCTTTGCAAATACGATTTGAAAGAGAATCATTATGTAATTGTGTCATATTAAATGGCTATTAAAGATGTGTGCAAAAATCGGTGGTCGAGGCGGAGCTTTGTGCTCGTCTTTTGCTCTCCAATTTCGTTCGTGTCAAAGGGTTAAAAGCCGAGAGCGGCGACAGCTTGCGCCTTGTAATTTAGGTCGTGGGTGGATGGAGGTAGGTGCGCAGGGGGTGTCCTGTTTCTATCGAACGGCGCCGTCCGTTGTTAATTGGGCGCGTCGCTGGGTGTGGGGGATGCGAGCGACGTCGTGCGGCGGTTTTCTCCTTATTTCCAGACACCAGGTTCTCGCAAGATAAGATGGCAAAGTGTCGCGTCTATTAACAACCGCAGCCACCAGAGGAGCGTTGCGTTCCACCGTAATGGCGTGTACGGCACTGCACACAAACTGCATCTCTGCTACGCAGCTTCCAACATGCCGCTCCCTTGTGGGCTGTAGCCAAGAAATTAAGACGACGCCAAAACCTATTCGAGAAAACAACCGCCCGCCTCTGCCCTTGCAATCGAACCAAGAAGGGGGGAAATGCAACCGTCCGATACGGCCTTTGAAATACGAGCCCGCGTCCAGGCATAAAATTTATCCACACGACCATCTCGCTTTTGCCTATACACTCCTACCAAATGGCGCTCTGATAAGCTTCTCTCGGACAAAAATACTTCTCATTTACATAGCACATAGTACAGGACACTACTACCAGGGGAGATAAAAAGAATAGACAACGATAAAGATTATTACCTACCCTACCCCCTTGTGCACCTTTTTGCCTGAATAAGAACACTATTGCTTTGCATACAAATGTACACTTTTTTCCCAAGGACAGTGACTAACAATCGTATTAGTCACGCCCTTAACCCTTTAAGAACACAAGAAATTTCTCTACAAGCGAGCTTGTTAAGATACGACACCAATTTTTGTCGAGTTATGCATATTTACAGCCGGCTGTTTAGATTATGAGTCGCCGTAAATTACCAACAACCGTGATGAAACTTTAAGC
Source organism: Pachymerium ferrugineum (assembly GCA_034686365.1). NCBI lineage: Eukaryota > Metazoa > Arthropoda > Chilopoda > Geophilomorpha > Geophilidae > Pachymerium > Pachymerium ferrugineum. The sequence goes on along the minus strand of JAQGAS010000686.1, from coordinate 22,622 downwards.
CCTCCTGTCTGGCTAAATGAGCGACACCATTTGCACGACCCTACCCCGTTATGACACCGCATCGAAAAACTTTATAATTAACTTGGATAAATAAAGAAATTAAAAAAAATTACATTTTCATTTATTAAACTATTATGGCTGTTTTTTCTATAGAATTGGTTGCAAAAAGGTGATGAAGGCGCCAGCCAGGGACAATTTAACGCATCTTACTCTTTTACATAGGGTTTAATTATGGCGTGTCGGTATAAAGAGGGAGTCGTTGCGAGCTTGGCTGCTCTAGTGTAACCACAATTTTCAACAAACAAAAAAAAATGGCGTAAAATATGTAGCCACGGCTACTAATTAGAATTAAATGGGAGGAGAAAGGGAAGGAAGGAAGGAAGAGCAACGAGGCCAGCGAGAGAGAGAGAGAGAAATGTAATGGCTGCTTGAAAACGAGAAAAACAAATAAAAGCAAGATGATGAACGAAGCAAATTATAGATTTGCATCCCGGTCTAAAAAAAAGAGTACATAATGGGAATAATTAAAGTCGAGTGATAAATCTATGGCGTAAAAAGTAACGATGTAAACACGAAACGGCTGCCATTTTATTTTATGTTTAATGTGAGGAAAGGGGAAATATTCTTATCTATTATAAAAATGTAAAAAAGAAAATTAAAAAGTTTTATATATTGCAATATTGTAGTGTTAAATCAATTTTGGGAAATTTTATTTGTTTAATTACAAGTTTTTTGTTTTTTTGTAGAGAAAAACAAAATTTTTATCCCAAAGGGTTCTAATAAAGAAGATAAGAGCCGAGTGGTAAAAGCTGAAGAAAAATCCAAACAAAAACAAGATAAAACTGGTGCTGAAAAAGAGAAAAGCCCAAAACCCAATAGACCTACTACAAACTACTACAGCCTCTTATGGTCTATTGTAAGAGATAAGAAAAGTTCAAAACAAGTCAACTCTTTAATTATACACTCAGTAGTGTGTTCTTTAAAATTTCATTGCGTGAACATGTATTCTCGAGTAAACACATTAGCTTTGTATATTCTTATTACATCTAATTGAAATATTTTATACTAGCACAAAATTGCGCATGAATGTTAAGCTTATAGCAATTCAAAATCTCAAAAAATTGTAAATCTTTAAAAAAATCTTGAAAATCCCAAAATGAAATCCGAAAAAATCTCGAAAAAACCAAAATGAAAAATCTCGAAAATTTCAAAATGAAAAATCTCGAAAATGAAAATCTCCAAAATCCCAAAATGAAAAATCTCGAAAATCCTAAATCTCGAAAATTTTAAAATGAAAAATCTCGAAAATCCCAAAATGAAAAATCTCGAAAATCCCAAAATGAAAAATTTGGAAAATTGCAAAATGAAAAATCTCTAAAATGAAAATCTCGAAAATTCCAAAATGAAAATCTCCAAAATCCCAAAATGAAAAATCTCGAAAATTTTAAAATGAAAAATCTCGAAAATCCCAAAATGAAAAATCTCGAAAATCCTAAAATGAAAAATCTCGAAAATCCTAAAATGAAAAATCTCGAAAATTCCAAAATGAAAATCTCCAAAATCCCAAAATGAAAAATCTCGAAAATCCCAAAATCTCAAAAAATTGCAAATCCTTAAAAATTTCGAAAATCCCAAAATAAAAAATCTGCAAAATCCTAAAATGAAAAATCTCGCAAAATGAAAAATCTCGAAAATCCCATAATGAAAAATCTCGAAAATCCCAAAATGAAAAATCTCGAAAATCCCAAAATGAAAAATCTCGAAAATCCCAAAATGAAAAATCTCGCAAATTCCAAAATGAAAAATCCCAAAATCTCAAAAAATTGCAAATCCTTAAAAATCTCGAAAATCTCAAAAAAATTGCAAATCCTTAAAAATCTCGAAAATCCCAAAATGAAAAATCTCGAAAATCCCAAAATGAAAAATCTCGAAAATCCCAAAATGAAAAATCTTGAAAATCCCAAAAATCTCAAAAAATTACAAATCCTTAAAAATCTCGAAAATCCCAAATGAAATCCTTAAAAATGAACATTTGCATATTCTTATTTACACTATCTAATTGAAATATTTTAAACTGGCACAAAATCGGCTGCTACCAGAGAGAAATCTTTAACACAAAACATAGCCTAGACCAATTTAAATTAAATTGAGTATGATTAAGTTAAATTTAACATAAATTACCTAAACCATTTTTTGCTAAAATGAATTTTAATGCAATTCCTTTAAAATTTAAAAAAAAAAAATATTATACAATACAAAGCTTCGCTAAGACTTGTTTTCAAGTTGCAACATATTATTAATTTTTCAACTTTTTTTTTGTTGAGTGTGGGGGGGGTAGGATTGGAAAAATTAGCATTGCCCATACTTATAAATGCAATCCTTTGGCCATTCCGTGTGAACAGTTTGATTGAAGGCATCTCGTGTATTCCACATCTGAATTTACCTGTACTAGCAGGTATTCATTATCATTTACAAGGAAACGCTGACGTTTTCATCATCGGAATCAATGAACAGGAGCTCACTGACAGCTTAATGAGGGAGCGCTCAATTCGGACGCGGCGCAAAAGCTCATTTGTAGGGGCGTCTGTCAATTCACCAAAACACACGTGGACAGGTGAGTCCTCTCAGCACGTCAATTGACGGAAATGCGCTAATTATCACCTGACGAATAAACTGATTGACGTGAAAAAATAAAATAAAAACCAGCATGGGAATAAACAAGAAAAAAAAAAGTTGAGTGACAGAAGGGATTTAACTCTAAATTACAGGGCGGGACCACCTTGGTTGAATGTAAAAAAAAAAAAAAAAAAAAAAGTCAGGGTCATCCACTTTGTAAAAATGTTGATCATTTTTGGCAGCAGATGTCGCGATTTCTCAAGGTATAAAGTTGTGAGGGGTTAATAACGAGGACAAGCAGGCGTCTTGATGAGCGCCATTTTATGCTAATAATGAGGCCATCGTACAAGATGATGCCATTTGTCCAAATATAGTAGTGGTGGATGATTTCCAATTGCAGTGCCTCGTCTCGTTTGCATGAATATTCACGTGACGCTTGTAAATGCGAATTAAATGCTAACGCATGTGCAGTGATTAAGATACTGGCAATTTGGGGCCTTGTGGACGCCGGCGAAATCAATTAAGAGCGACGAGCAAAAGAGTTGCCAAAGCCGACCAAATGAGCCCATTCAACACCAAACAACTTGCACTCACTCCTTTGTTGTTGCCCAAAACGAGACCAAAAGATCAAGACAAATTAATTTCCACGTAATAACTAGAGCGTCTGAACCCTTTTCCTACTATTTTCGCTCTATCATTTTTTCGTTCAAATGTTCGAAAACCGTATTTTTGTTTGAAATGTTTGGGAAACTTAAAAAATTAAAAACTGATACTAATCATAAAACCATAAATTCATAAATTTTATAAAGTTTTACACATTATGCAAAAATTTCGTTAAAATTTTTGTGAAATTTTTGCAATTATAAAAAAGTGGCCATTTACTTGCAAAATTTCATAAAATCTCGTAAAATTTTAGCAAAAAGTGGCCTATTACTAGTAAAATTTTGTAAAGTTTTACACATTATGCAAAAATTTCGTAAAATTTTTGTGAATTTTTTGCAAAAGAAACAAAAAAGTGGTCAATTGCTTGCAAAATTTTGTAAAGTTTTACACATTATGCAAATTTCGTAAAATTTTTGTGAAATTTTTGCAAAAAAAAAACAAAAAAGTCATTACTTGCAACATTTCATAAAATTCAGCAAAAAGTGGCCAATAACTCGAAAAATCTGTAAAGTTTTACACCTTATGCAAAAATTTCGTGTAAAATTTCTGTGAAATTTTTGCAAAAAAAACAAAAAAGTGGTGAGTTAATTGCAAAATTTTGTAAAGTTTTACACATTATGCAAAAATTATGCAAAAAAAAATGTAAAATTTTTGTGAAATTTTTGCACAAAAAAAAAAGTGGCCAATTACTCGCAAGTTTTACACATGCAAAAATTTCGTAAACAAAATTGTGGTCAGTTACTTGCAAAAGTTTTACACACTATGGCAGAAATTCGTTTAACTTTTTGTGAAATTTTTGCAAAAAAAAACAAAAAAGTGGTCAATTGCTTGCAAAAATTTGTAAAGTTTTACACATTATGCAAATTTCGTAAAATTTTTGTGAAATTTTTGCAAAAAAAAAAAAAAAGTTGCCATTACTTGCAACATTTTATAAAATTTCAGCAAAAAATTTTGTAAAGTTTTACACCTTATGCAAAAATTTCGTGTATAATTTCTGTGAAATTTTTGCAAAAAAAAACAAAAAAGTTGCCCCCATTACTTGCAACATTTCATAAAATTTCAGCAAAAAGTGGCCAATAACTCGAAAAATTTTGTAAAGTTTTACATCTTATGCAAAAATTTCGTATAATTTCTGTGAAATTTTTGCAAAAAAAAAAAAAACAAAAAAGTGTTGAGTTACTTGCAAAATTTTTGCTTGGATATAAAAAATAAATGTTAAAAATAGCTTTTTGGCAACTTTAAATAGAAAACTTATAATATTTAAAAAACAATTTCAGAATTAGTAGAAACCTGGTGACCCAATTTGAATTTTTCAAAAGCAAACTGTCAATTGAGATTTGAAACTTGATTCAAATGTTGATACTAATTAAATCTTTAGTCACTCGTACAATTTTAATGAGTAATTTAGAATCCTACCTTCAATCCAATCTATAAGTTAGATGGAACAACTCCATTTTAGCTTTGTCACTAGACAAAAAAAAAAAAAATTTATAGTTAGACACTTTATTAAATTTGCCAACAGAAAAAAGAAATTTTATTCCAAAAAAAAAAAAAAAAAATATATATATATATCCACATTGTTTTCCTTTTCGTCAATAAACCATCGAATGTTTTTTTTCCCCCCCCACTCTTGCAACATCCATTTCGCTAGTTCACATCAAATAAGTTAGACGAGGGAGACTCGGCGCGTTTCTATAAGGGTCAAATTAGTCATTGGGAGGTGGCCATAAGTCAGGCCCTTATTCCTCTAGCCCACATTCCTCGTGACAGCACCATGGTTGTTAAGGCCAAGTGTGTGGCTCCCTAATAGGTCTCTGATAAGTTCCTAACTGGTGGCTCGGCCGGCGGGTGCGGCGATTTATGGCACATTACCCGGGGGTTATCAAAGCCCCCACCGACGCCTGTGCACAGCTTCGCCAGCACACTTTTCTCCACGCCACATACATTGGCAACAAGAGAAAAAAAAAATGCCAACACCAACAAAACCCGAGCTGATTCCCCAATATCACTAATGAGATAAAAAGTAATTATTGTTGATGAGAAAGGGTTGAGTGACCACACACATTCTTAATAAAGCTGCACTAATTAAATCTTTTCTTTTTTACGAGTGTCACTGAGCGAAGTGGCATTTATCTGGGATTTGTAGCGACGGTTGTGAGTTACGAACGCCACTGATAATGTCCAGCCAACTGATGAGTGACCTGTCGGGTGCCTGGCCAGCTGATGGATGGCAGCCTCCCGCCCCCGCACGCGCGCGCTGACACACACAGATTTCACCACGACCCCCTTCCTCAGATCGCCATCACTTCCTCCAGCCGCCCATAACTCGCCGAGTGGACCCCCTCAATGCACTGCTCTTATCAAACAACCGAACTAGCCATCAACCACACCATGACGTCATATAAATGCACCCTTACCGTTCCTAACGAAAGAATAAAATTTGAAAGGCAAAGATGGCCGAGTGTCGTGTTGAATGGTCAAGATGAAGATTCAAATTTCGTAAAAATCTCTGATAAATCTCAAAAATCTTTTGTGTCTCGTAATGAAAAAATCTTTAAAAATCTCAAAGAATAAAAATAAATCTTTATAAATCTCAAAAAAATCGTAAATCCTTAAAAATCTCTGAATCTCAAAATGAGGTTTTTCTAAAAATCTCAAAAATCTTTGAGTTCCAAAACGAAATCTTTAAAAATCTCTGAATCTCAAATTCAGGATTTTATAAAAATCTCAAAAACTCTTTTGAGTCTCAAAATAAAATCCTTAGAAATCTCAAAAATCTCTGAATCTTAAAATCTTTGAGTTCCAAAACGAAATCTTTAAAAATCTCAAAGAATAAAAATAAATCTTTATAAATCTAAAAAAAAAAAATCGTATATCCTTAAAAATCTCTGAATCTCAAAATGAAATCTTTGAAAATCTCAAAAATCTTTGAGATTCCAAAACGAAATCTTTAAAAATCTCAAAAAAAAATCATAAATCTCAAAAATCTTTTGAGTTCCAAAATTAAATCTTTAAAAATCTCTGAATCTGAAAATGAGATTTTTATAAAAATCTTTTGAGTCTCAAAATAAAATCATTAAGAAATCTCAAAAAAATTATAAATCCTTAAAAATCTCAAAAATCTTTGAGTTCAAAAATTAAATCTTCCAAAATCTCAAGAAAAAAAATCATAAATCATTAAAAATAATAAAATCTCAATGATTTTGTCTGAAAAAAAAATTGTAAAGATAATCAAAGTTTAAAAAAAAAATCTCTCGAATCTCAAAACCCCACAAAACATCACTATCAAACATTAATACACTTAAAAAGCAATTTTCTAAAATCCATTCGACAAATTAAACAACGTTCTCTTGTAAATATCTTTAAAAAAAAAAAAAAAAGATTGTAAAACGTCATAGAATATGTCACCCCCTAACACAAACCCCTTGTTTCCACCGGCTATGTATACTTCCCATCTCTTCAATTATCTCCCGTACGATTCATTGGCACGAGAGGGCGGTCATGACATACGATTGTCGTTACGGGATGTCGTAAAACAAGACGACCTGAGAGAGAGAAGATGGGGGATGAGGAGATAGTCGAGAGACGGGAAATGAGCGTCTGTATATCGCGGCAACGCCCTCGCCGAGGTATCAGAGTGCACCATCAACTTCCGGTGTCCGCATGCGCAACATTCAAAGTGGAAGAAAATTTAAATTGGAAAAATTCTTAACTGATTCAAAAAATGCAAAAAAAGTCGATAAGAAACTTTTGGCATTTTATTAAAATTTTTTACCAAATTTTTTTTCTTCCATCACAGCATTAAACGTGTGAAATCAGCCATTGAGAAAACTGTCGAAAATCACGTTCCGTGAATAGAGTAAACGTGTTGTTAAAACATTTGCAAACAAATATAGAGCAATATATTAAAAAAAAAAAAGGCATATTGTGTCCCCAATTTTTATAGACCCGTTTTCTTTCTTTCGCTCGCTCGCAAGACGGCGCATGCGCATGACGCGTTGCTGGGTGCGTGTGCTATCGGGGCGCACAATCTGCGTTGATTTAGCTTCCATTTTACATATGCGAAGAGGAAATTGTAACATTTATCAAGCGGGGAGCTCCTTTATGGATTCCTTGCATATAATTTCATTTTATAATCGAGTGAAATGATGCGGCCAACGCATTCATCACCTTTATGGTTATGGCGCAAAAACAATAAATGACTTCCCCGCGTCTGATAAGCACCGTGCAAGCCCCGTGCGCATGCGTCAACGGCTGAGAAAAGAGAAGAGGTGCAAGGCAAGAAAGAATATTAGCCCATCTTATAGCAAGAGGTTAATTTAGGAATACGGTGCCAACCAAAGAGGCACCTTCGTGGGTAAACACAATAAACAAACAAAAAAAAAGTCCAGAAAATGGAAGAGAAAGCCAAAGAAAAAAAAAAGTGCGTCATAAATTCAAAAAGATTGGTTTTTTATTTGTCGGAAGAAGTGAAATCCAGGCAATGTAGAGAAGAGGCATTAAAAAAGAGACAGAATCTGTGTGAAAAATGAAGTGAGTTTTATATAAGAGAAATAACACCATAATACAACGTTTGTATACATGTATACATGTATGCATGTATGTATGTATGTACGTACGTATGTATGGCTGTATGTATGTATGTATGTATGTATGTATGTATGTGTGTATGTATGTGTGTATGTATGTATTTTTGGCTGTATGTATGTATGTATGTATGTATGTATGTATGTATGTATGTATGTATGGCTGTATGTATGTATGTATGTGTGTATGTATGTGTGTATGTATGTATTTTTGGCTGTATGTATTTTTGGCTGTATGTATGTATGTATGTATGTGTGTGTGTATGTATGTGTGTATGTATGTGTGTATGTGTGTGTGTATGTATGTATGTATGTATATATGTAAGAATTAAAATGTCGAAAAGATGATTCGATAATAGTTGATGAAAAATCGATACGTTCAACATATCTTTTAACATTAAAATTTATAAACATGCAGCAAACATTTTTAATTAAAATAACACGTCAGCGTGAATTTACAACTGACCTCTGGCGCTGCAATTTATTTCAAAACCTACAAGTGAATGAATCTTTCTGATGAATATCTTGGTAAATTTTTGCTTTTCCTTATTTTTTCCCCTTCTATATCTACCATAACAAAAATTCGATGGTGAGTGTCAAGTGATAGTGGAACTAGTGAGAGCCATCATCTTGAGATTACATCATAAACTTGTCAAGTACAGAGGAAAAAAAAAACCTTTTCAACTTGTACCAATCACAAAAATACAACATACCCAGAAGTATTGTGATGTAAAAAGAATAAAATGAGAAATTAAGTTAAAAACGTTTCAAGCGCACGAGTCAAATCGATTGGACAAACAGCCAAGAATACTTGCACACAGGTGCAAACAGGTAGGTGAAACTGCAACAGGTGTGTACTGACCATATTTCAAACAAAACCTCTTGAAAATATTATTCCACAAAAACCTTTCAAAATGTTAAAAAATAGACCTAAGGGAGAATCAAAATCCAAACAAAAGCTCAGATTCTTCAAGATGATCTCGCATAACCAAAAAAGAAAAAAAAATGTTCATCATTCTATGGTTCAATGTAATTATTTGCCCTCGGTTTGTAATTAAAGTCGAATCTCTTCTGCCATCCAATCAATTTGAAAGCGTCAATACAACACCACAAGAGTCTAAATCCCCTCAAACGAACCCCCGCCCTTCAAACGTCTCTTCTATTCATTTCAAATCCTTTCACCACCCAATAAATAAAAAAGTGTATATAGTACGAGTCAAGTCACACCTTAGGCCACACACTCATGCACTGCTCATTACAAATGTAAAACATGTTACAATGCATCTTCAATTCAGGTGGAATGGGAAATTTGTTTGCTGGTGCTGAGCACGGAAAGGGCTTGATTATGCAGTAATTTTGTTTGTTCAAACGTGTGAGTATGTTTGACACTAGTAAATATAAAATTATGTTAAGTTCTTGTGGGAGAAAATACCATTAATGTTTGGTTTTAGTTATTGAAGCGAGTGATTACATTCAGGCGCCATTTGCATTGCTTACAATCACGTAATTGTTCAAATAGCCAATCGTGTGCAGGTCATGTGATTTGATCCAGTCAAACAATAGGGAGTTTGCGCAACTTGACTTATACTTATGAAGATTTACAGGATGCGCAGAAAAGTAATCTTCGGTCTAACTCCAGTTCTGCGCATCCCGTAAATCGTCATAAGCTTAAGTATAGGTATAAGTGTAGGTATAAGTCAAGTTGCGCAAACTCTCTATTGTTATCGTCTACCCATAGCTGAATACATGGTTATGGTTGAAGTGTAGCTAACAGTATTAACCTAATCCATGTGTATATCACAAAGTTGTGCAACAACAAAATTATCACTACTTCACTTCGGTAATCTGAATGAAACTTTTCAAAGACTTTAAGCGGAAACTTTTTAGACTGGATTAACTCTTCGGCCTGTAATCTATATAAATGGTACCCCACACTCTATATGTTCCATCTTGTAGTTTCCCATCATTTAAAATTTGAAGCGAGGATTCAATTCAGGCGCCATTTGCATTTTCAACAATCACATGACAATCCAAATCAGCCAATCAGGTGACTTCTAAATAAGTCAAATTGAAACCAGCCAATCAGATGATTTCTAAACAAGACAAATTGAAACCAGCCAATAATCAATATTATCCTTACAAAGTAAACAAATAGTAAGTACATACTCTGTAGCATTATTACCATATAAATTTTCTAGATAATTACATCTTAGAATATGAAAACCCCCCAACTAGAACTCCACCCACACGGTGACTAACCCTTCAATTTCAACTTCACACCCAACATATAATTATCTCTTTTAACTTTAATTTTTGATTGAACAGTCATAAATATGAATCCACGAATAGGCGTGACCACAACATTACACATTGCGTGCACATGGAACATACTTGAACCCCCAACACCCCTTCCCCCTACCGATCTCATCTCCTCTCTAAACATCCAGTTACACATTTTCATGACATAACTCATCAGCAGTTTGGCTTCCGGCCAGTTTATAGATTGATCCTTTACCTCACTTTTTTTTCCCAATTGCAATATTTACAGTTGTTGCAACTATTCTCCACTTTTATAGATACAATGTTAACATCAGAGTCACAACATACCACACCTAGCCTCGTGGGAATCTAGAGAGAGAGAGTCCCAACTATAAAATTCCAAAGAGGATTTCGTTTCTCATCCTGGATTTTTCACCACGACATGTCAAGATTGAAGACAGTGGCTCAAGAAAAAGAAGAAGAAGAAGAAAAGAATATCATTCTCAATTTATCAGTTGAAACACACGCGTTTACATAAGTTGAATCAACTTTAAAAACAAACACCGGCTGGTGAACATTTCTTCATTTCTTTTATAGAAAATCTTCATTCACAAAACTGCCACAGAGGTCGCAAATAAATTCTCTTTTTAACGCGCCAACTGCCGTTGAAATGTGTAGTAAATCATTTGCTAACGTTCCTTAATCTCTTTGATATTTCGACCAAAAAATGAGTCGACATTCTGATTTTAGTTTTGACTATAGAAGCCCGTCACTCCGGTCTAAAGTTTTCTTGTAAATAAGTTTAAGTAATTTTTTTATGGTGGTGATGGGCTTAACCACTTCCTAGTATTACTCGGTATCTCTATTTCTGATAAAAAAAGGGCGTTCTATGGGTTGATACACCTTTTATATGAACATATACACCTTGCCGCACGAAAGGTACAACTAGTTACACATGATTTTGTTTTATACACCCTTTCTTACAGTGTAAAGCGATGTAAAGCTCCATTTCTTTCTTTCTTTCTTTCTTTCGGTGTAGGCAATAGAAAAAGGTGCTACCGAGAGGACCTTTAGTTCTATTAGTCAGGCCCATAGCTAAGGGGGGGAAGGGGTGAGACTGCCCCCCCCCCCCCAAATATTTCAACAGCATACAATGCTGATTGGCAGACACCCACCCCCCCCCTTCCACCACAAAAAAAATAATAAACCTGAACCACTTTGCCCCCCCCCCCCCCATAAGTTTTCGAGCTGGTTAGGAGCCTGCTATGGAGGGGGGGGGGGGAGGGTTTAAGTTAAATTTTCTTGTTTGTATTGTAGCGGCTTTACCTCTTGTAAGGTATCTCTAGACCTCTGTATATATTTTAATTAATTGCATTTGACCAACAGATGGCTCAACTATAACATTGCGTGCGCTTATACTCTTTTCATGCGCCATTAAAATCACCCATTTCATAATTAAGAATAATAAAAAAGAGAAAAAAAATGAAATATTAAGTGAACCCACCTTTGTGTCATTATAAATGATGTCCAGATGATAGCCTTTAAGCACTCTTGGGTTATCATTGATGTGTTTAAGTGCTAAATGCACTGCGGGTAGTACCCCAAGACCTAATCTTCCCTGGGTCGGACCAGGGGTTAAGGGGAAAAAGCCCGCTATGTACACTGACTTCTTCTGCGCTTCACTGCGACACACGGCGACTGCTAGGCAAAGAGTCATCACTTTTACCCATCCTTTACTCCTTTTGGGGGGTGACGAGGCCCGAGGCTTCATCCCTCAGTTGGTCGAAGCAGACGACGACGATCAACGGTGGATCGAGTCGCACCACTGCGGCCTCCCACCGACTCGTCGAGGCCCGCGTCGGGCGGCGCGCGCATCCTATTGATCCCCTAATGCACAACAGCGCACCCTACTTTTCATGTGTGGCAACATGGTTTTTACGGAACCACCTGTGAAATTGCAAGAGGGGATTGGCCGAAGAAAAAAAAATTGCAGAATTAGGTCTAGGGATTTTCGCTTGATTGGGTAAATGTGAGGAAAATGTGTTTTGTGGGTAAGTTACCCTTCAGATGACCAGTTATCAGCAGGTATTAACTCTGCCTTCAGCTTAATGACACACAAACCCTTTCACCTCGGCCAATTCTCATTAAGTTTGAGTGGATGGTGTTGTATACTCTCTGCTTGTGCAAATAGCAGGTTATGGAAGCAATCAAAATATCTCTTAAATTTCAATTTGTCAATAAATGAATTTTCTAATCTATTATTATTAGTCCTAGAACTTTAAAACTAAGAACTTTCAGTCTAAAGTTTGAAAGGAATATTTCTCCATTGTCCACTCTAGGCTTTTGTTCTACCTAGGAATTCAAGCCACGTTTATTTACTTCACTTTTGATTCATTTTTTTTTGCCTAAAAGTGAATCTCCACGTGACACATCACCAATTTAAAGTTGAGTAAACATCTCAGAAATCGTGACACATGTCTATGTACTCATTGTATTGTGTTTACACCAAAATGCAATTTACCACCCGTGTGTCGCACACTCACACAATTTCGTACAAAAAAGACAAGTCTTACTTATTGAAAATAAAAGACTAAAAAAAAAAAATGTTTTTTTACGATTTTCCTAAAAAACGAAAACCAATTTAATAAGAAAATCCGAAGAGGAACAAGTCAAACAAAACCTGGTGGAAATTTAATTCTTTCCTAGAGCAAATTAACGAAAAAGAAAATGAAATAAATCTACGTAGAAAATCATTATTCCGCTTTCTCTTTTACCCAATCTCATCTAAAATAGTTTAGACTAAATACAGACTACTTCACATTCTGAATTACCAGATGTTTACCGAAAAAACAAAAACTACACAAAAAACTGTGAGAAATTTACATACCTTATAATAAAAACACCTGAGAAGGTTCGTAGCTACGCCATTTGCATTCGTACTTATGACATCATAACACTGAACTCGTGAATTCCGGGGCTGCTTCATCATCTTGAAATAGCAACTTCAATTTAACACTCTTTGCACAAAATTACAATAATAAAATACCTGTTATGGGTGTCCCGTAACGGCGCCATTTGCATTCGTACATACAACGTCATAACATTCAACTCTCATTTCGGGTTGTTTCATCATCCTGAAATAGAAATAGCAACTTCAAGTTAACACTTTGCACAAAATTAATATAATAAAATACCTACATTGGGTGTCCCCCATCGACGCCATTTGCATTCGGACATATGACGTCATAACATTGAACTCTTATTTCAGGTTGTTTCATCATCTTGAAACAATAAATTTATTTAAATACCGTATCAAAAAATTAATGTAATAAAATACCTGTTGTAGGTGTCCCGCAAGGGCGCCATTTGCATTCGGACATATGACGTCAAACACTGAACTTGTTTTTCAGGTCGTTTCATCATCTTGAAAAAACTTTATTTTAACACTTTTGTACAAAATTAATGTAATAAAATACCTGTTTCAGGTGTCCCGCTGCCATTTGCCATCACACATATTACGTCATAACATTGAACCATTCACCACCTTGAAATAAAAGATTTATTTTAATATTCTTTTATATAACAAAAAAAACCTGTTAAATACTCAACAATTTTTATTCCTGATCGTAGTTATGACGTCACCATTTATCGTAATTCTATGAAACGAAAAAAAAATCTTTTAAATTAAAGTTTCTTATATTTTATCATAATAATGTTTTTTGATTTGCAATATCTCTTTGACTAGCCAATAAAAAACTCATTGAACCGACATTTAGGTCAGGGAAAATAAACTACATCAAAAAGGTGAGTTATTCAAAATTTCCTCCAACCCAGAAGGGCGCTCCAGATGCGTTTTGAAATGAGAAAAGAAAAAAAGTCAGACTCTTGTTTGCAGAACTCGCAGAAGCGTGAGAAATGCAATGAGCGCTCGAATGAAAACATGGAGTAGAAAGAAAGAGAAAAAAATGTTTCTAGAGTTTTTTTTAACTTTCACAAAGAATTCGCAGAGTTGTTCTAGTTCAAAAACATTTAATTAGACGCAAATTACTCGGCCTTCAAACCCAATTGCAGGTAAAGTAATTATTACTGACACATTACATTTCTTTGCACTCAAACCAATCTGACCTAAACGAACCCTTTTCTACACTTTTTTCAATAATGACGTCATGAAACTTAAGCTAAGCTTCATTAATGCTGACATGTAATGAGGTGTTGTCTTACACGCTCTGGTGGTGGCATTGGGAGATAATAAAAAAAATATAACAAGTCGAGTGTCCATTTTCACGGTGACATTGTGGGGTGAGTAGAGTGACCACTTTTGGTTATCTGATACGAATTGAGTGTGCAGGGAATTAATAGCAAGTCCAGAAATGTCTCTCTGGAGAAGCTTAAAAGGTTTTCAATTGATTTTTAAATGTGATGCCATTGGACACTTTTAGGTGCAGTTGGACATCACCTGGGGGAAATTATTGGAAGAATAAAATGGAGTGTTAAAACGTTTTATATATACAATTATCTGTAAACTTGTTTGATGAAATTAAGCTACAAGTTGACCAAAATAACCAAATCTGGCAAACAAAGTGACCAAAATTGCAATTCAGAAATAGAGACTAAAATAAATCAACAAAATTAACTAGAAAGTTTAAAAATGTTTTAAATATTTAAATAAATAACCAAATTTAGTTACAAATAATTAAAAATAACATAAAATGTATAATCCAGAATGTTGAAGAACCTTGGAAACATTTTTATAAGAAGACCAAAATCAACCTATAGATAACCAAAAATTTAACAAACTAAATGCCCAAAATGATCAAAAATAACTATAACTTTTCAAATAGTAACTAAAATAACCAATAATGGTCAAATGTTTTAGTAGTGATTCCAAATTATTAAAAATAATCAAAACAAACTACAACCAACCAAAAATTAGTCTAAAATAACCAAATTTAGTTATAAATAAGTCAAACTTTTATAAAATGACCAAAATTCTTATTTTGATAATCAAAAACAATCAAAATGTTGAAAATTCTTGAAATGGAAACATATTTATAAAAAGACCAAAATCGACTTATAAATAACCAAAAATTTAACAAACTAAATGCCCAAAATAATCAATTATAACTACAACTTTTCAAAATGTGACTAAAATAACTAATAATGGTCAAATGTTTTAGTAGTGATTCAAATTAGCAATCTCAAAGCAGACTAGAACTAACCAAATATTGGTCTAAAATAACCAAATATAGTTATAAAATGACCAAAATTATTATATTTATAATCAAAAATAATCAGAAATATTTTTAAAGGAAGATCAAAATAAGTTTAACAAACTAAATGTCCAAAATGATCAAAAATAACTATAACTTTTCAAATAGTGACTAAAATAACCAATAATGGTCAAATGTTTTAGTAGTGATTCCAAATTATTAAAAATAATCAAAACAAACTACCCAAGTAAAAAAATTTTACAAAAAAATTTTGCAAGTAATTAGCCGCTTTTTTTTTTACAAAATTTTTGTAAAATATTTTACAATTTGCAAAAATTTCACAAAAATTTTGCAAAATTTTTGTAAAAAAATAGCGGCCAATTACTTACAAAATTTTTTTGCAAAATTTTTGCAAATTTTTTTACTTGGGTACCACCAACCAAGAATTGGTCTAAAATAACCAAATTTAGTTATAAATAAGTCAAACCATTATAATATGACCAAAATTCTTATTTTGACAATTCAAATTTCAAATAGTAACCAAAATAATTACTAATGATTCAAATAAACAAAAATACTCAAAACCAACTACAACACAACCAAAAATGACCAAATGTACTTTTTCCTAATCTCAAATTTTTTTCCCCTCAAGAGAACTTTAAAAAAAACCATTGCAAAGTAAACTTTTACGAGCCTCATAACGGCAGAGTAATCAAATGGAAAATAAGATTACAGAATAAAAAGAAAGAACAAGATCTGAATAAAAAATACCTCCAACAAGAATATATATTCTTCAAAACTCGAAGCAAAAATCCGCATTCCAAATTTTCCAAAATCCTGAAGCTATAAAAAAAAATTTTCTTTTAGTGTTTTTCATTTTCTATGAAATCGATTCTTACCTTAATTCGATATCGAAGGTGGAAAAATTTGAATTTTTCTTCATCACTTCAAGAAATACATTCTCCACATTAATTCCCTCAAGAATCTCAACACTGAAAGAAAAAAAAAAGAAAAAAATGAAAAATAAATTCATAAGTTGATTTTTTAAAAAAAAAATAATAAAACTCGATATTTCGCCTAGCTCAAGTCTGATCAATCATTTGTGTTGGATTTGCATCGATCGGTGAAGGGGCGTCCAATTTTTCATCTCAATCACAGACCCCTACTCATTAATGACTTGCCAAATGCCATGGACAGGGCAAAATGCCAAAACCCAACATAATTCCTTCCTTCAAAATGAACTCATCTTCGACTTGACCAGTGACTGGTCATGCGAGCTGCACTGCAATTACATTTTTCATGGCTTATAGCTTCAAAAAAGATATTTACTCTTAAAAAAATATAAAATCAATATATATAAAAAAATGGAGCTCAACTTGAACCGAAGATGAAGATGTAATCGTTGTGAACACAGGTGACCACTCCATCAACTCCCGGATGCAAATCATGTGCTACAATCTCAAGAATGACCATTGAGTGGACAGTTTTATAGCCGCAAAATGGAGCCCAGTGGCATGTGATAACACAGTAAAGAGGATACCCAAAAGAAAAGTCCTATCATCCAAACCAAAGTGTTACAACTCTCATAAATTCATGTCATTTTCATTTATGGTATCCCACTATTCCTGCATTTTTTTCTTTAAAATAATTAAAAATGAAATATTCTTATAAGCTTATACCATTCGTTTTATCAAATAAATTTTCCAAAGTTGGCAGTGTCAAAATATTCACTCCACTTTTGTTCCTCCATTTTTCGAATTTGTTCGTGACGACACGAAAGGAAAACGAAAGTATCGCTAACTGGTGGTGATTGTTCACACTAACGCATCTGAATTTTTATCATCCCAAAGTTGGCAGTGTCAAAATATTCATTCCACTTTTGTTCCTCCATTTTTCGTATTTGTTCGTGACGACACGAAAGGAAAGCGAAAGTATCGCTAACTGGTGGTGATTGTTCACACTAACGCATCTGAATTTTTATCATCCCAAAGTTGGCAGGTGTCGAAATATTCATTCCACTTTTGTTCCTCCATTTTTCGAATTTGTTCGTGACGACACGAAAGGAAAGCGAAGGTATCGCTAACTGGTGGTGATTGTTCACACTAACGCATCTGAATTTTGATCATCCCAAAGTTGGCAGTGTCAAAATATTCGTTCCACTTTTGTTCCTCCATTTTTCGAATTTGTTCGTGACGACACGAAAGGAAAGCGAAAGTATCGCTAACTGGTGGTGATTGTTTACACTAACGTTTCTGAATTTTAGATGGATTTGACTTCAGAAAATCTCATTATTGTTCCAATCGGCCATTTGTATTGTCACGTAATTCTGCCACCAGTCTGTGCAGAGTAATATATGGTGGAATGACTTGCAGCAGAAATGACATTTAAAGATATTACAAGTGTTGCAAAGACTTTCAGGAAAAGTTATTTTTCCTAAAATTACTTCTTTAACTTTTCTATTTACTGTTGCAGTTCTTCATTAATTCTTTCTTCGTGTCTAGGATCTTGATTTCAAATCACTTAGGAAGAGGAATTCGATCAATTATTGGTCCCATAAAAAAACAAGCAGATTTAGCTTGCTCTTTTACAAGCTTCAACTTCTTTAATTGATTATTGAATGAGTTGAAGCTTCTTTACGGTTTTGAAAGCTTTTTATAGGAATTAATTCCTTCTCAATTTAAACAATAAAGTTGTGTTTATTTACATTTTAAAAATTCAAAATTTCTTGTTTACAAAATATTAAGTAAACTACATGATTGAATATTATTAGTGGATTAAGTAGTACTTTAAGATAGTTACTTGCAACTTATTAAGTCTTGAGAGAAGACACAAAAGATGATGCAGTGCAATATAGTCTAGACGTAGTAATCAATAATAAACAAAAAAAAATGTACTGCTTCAATTAACTATCCCTACACGTGCAAAACTAATGACCCCGAATCAAGAGAATCAATTAATTATAGAGGGAGGTGGATTGAACAGTTGCAATTACTTTACATGAAAAATATACAAAGTGAATATCCAAATAATTAAATTTAACCAATTTTGATTCTTAAATCTCAGTTAATCCTCAATTAATCTCAGCATAATTAAATTTTCATTCACTTAATACCCTTAAAGAGGATATCTCTTGCATCCATCTACTTTACTTCTTTTTTTTTTTCTTGTCAAATAGCAGATGTCGTCGTCTGCAAAGACCATTTCCTTAGGTTTGTCATTTTGGCAAATAACCATTAGCTAAGGGTTAAACTAATAGATGAGAATGTCTAATCAAATGCAAATTGTTTTGGACAAATCAATCTAGGCAGGCCCATAGTCAGCTCGAAAACTCAGAAGGGGGGGGTAAGGGGGGCAGAGTGGGCCAGGTTTTTTTTGGGGGGGAAAGGGGGGAGAAAGGGGGGGGGGGAAGAGAGGGAAAAGGGGGGGGAAAGAGAGGGAAAAGGGGGGGGGGAGGGAGGAAAGGAAAGAAAGGGGGTGGGTCTGCCAATCAACAAAATAATTTTACAATACACTCCTATTGCCTTATTTTCTCAATGCAAGATTTACTTTACAAATCAATGGGGCAATGTAGTTCTAATAATGGCCGCAGTTCTAACAATGGTGGCGCGTCGGTACTGCCAGGTGCAACCGGAAATAAATCCAGCTAGAAGTACAGACGCGCCACCATTGTTAGAACTGCGGCCATTATTAGAACTACCGAAGCGACATCGCCCCATTATAGCATGTCTAACTTTCCCTATGGGTTCCCGATGAAGTTCAATGAAAGCTCTGGTTTAACAGCTTTTAATTATTTAGTTTTAGTTTTTGTTATAGTATAGTAGTCGTGTCTCAATATGTAGTTGTGTCATTTAGATTCTGAGTTGGTTGCAAAGTTTTTGTCATTGTCTGGTTTATATGATTTGCTGCACTGTACTTTATACAGACTGGGGTTTTAAGGGTTTTGGTTTGACCTGCTCTCGCTGCGTATGACCTTAGCTGTCACTAGCGGTGTTAAGCTTCACTCTTCTTCTTCTAATGTTTGTCTAATCCCAAACTCAAAAATTCTTGATTTCTCTACTACCGAAGAAATGTGGGAAGATTAATCTCTTATTTTATTGATTTTAGGATATTTGCTTCTTCAACTAACTTTTTCCATGATTTTTTTTCAATTGCCCTGATCTCCAGACATTGTGGCCACCTTCTTAATACCATTTCCAAAACTCCAATAGTTCCAAAAGCTAGCATTACAACACTGATATTTCCACTTCTTTGAAGGATAATCCAGATTACTACTATCAACATCTCTTACATATCACAAGTCCAGTACACCAATAGATAGAAACCCCAACTGCTGTTTAAAGTAGAAACATCAACATTTTGAATACCCCCAATACCAACAATTGCAATTTTACTGCAAAACATGCAGTCATTTGGCCTGCAGTTTCACCACACTCTTTCTCCAGTTAGGGCAATTCCCTGTAAAAAAAAAAAACCTGTTTTTTCCACTGGGACCCAAATTATGCTAATTAATTACATCAAAATAAAAGGATTTGCATAAATTGAAGAGGAAGTAAACACCTAAATTCGTTCAACCAATTTAAAAATCCATTGTGGCACCTTCATACCAAAGACTTTTCACTACATTTTCTCACCTGATTGACAGACAAAGGTGTCGCTACTAAATAAATTATTTCATTGGATTTCATCCAAAATGTCGCCCAAAATTTTCCTCAAAACTTTCAACGCAATTTACAAGCAAACAAATCAAATTTTCATCACTCATTTATAAGGCAGAAGATAAAAATAAAATTTAACGAGCCCAATAAGTAGCCTGTCTATCTTAATAAAAAAAAAATGGAGGACCCATTTCAAAGCAACTGGTTGTTCGGAGAACATATTGGAAATTTTTTCCATCATCTGATTGGAGTTTGATTGACATGTATCTCCCAAATAAGCTGCCCCAATCTTTTTCAAATACTTTTGTATACTATTTTAATGAAAATGAAAAAAAAATACTTTTTATATGTAATGACTACATTTCCAAATTGAAAAGCAATTGGAATTTAGCCAAAAAAAAATCCATTACCGCCCCCCCCCCCCAAAAAAAAAAAATCATTTTTCATTAATCGCAAAAATGAGAAAAATATAATTTTCATTTTTCACCAAACTCTTTTTTATAATTTTTTCCCCAATTCTCAAACCCATTGCAGCAGAAATATTGAGAGGGGAAGAAAAGTGCAAAGCAAATGAGTTAACGTTTATATAGACAAAAAAAAGAAAGAAAAAAAAAGTCGTTTATTTTCATTTCTCCATAGGAGGAGATAAAAGCGACCCCCAACGACCATTTTGTTGGTAGCTAAAGGCACTTGGCAAGCCAACACGATCTACATTACAACGTCTGATGATGGACCTAACAAGCTACAAATTACAGGTGATAAAACAGAGTTGCGTTTTACCTGTTTTCCAAAATGGAAGTTCGGGAGGGGGAGGAGGGATGTGTTAATCTCGGTGCGTTTGCACGCAACACAATGAAAAATGATTTCTCAAGAGACACCTTTGCAGCGCCTTTCAATGACGTCGTCAGGCAACAAATTAAACGCGACTATCCTCAAGCGTCTTTTCCTTTGCTTTTAATCTGACACAATGCTTCATCTCTAATTCATTTACCGCAAACCCATTTCTATCGTCTCCTCGTTGGGAAATTTGTCAAGGAAAAAGTTGTCAAACACCAACAAAAATATTCTAAAGTTTTGCCAACAAAAAGTTGTGCTAATTAATGTTACCTGACTGTAAACAGTGCAGATTTCGTTACAGATTAAGTTAATTGAATAAACACTTCAAGTCTTTCCTATTTAGAATGCTAAACAAAAGGTGAGTCTCCTTCAAGGTGGTCAGGGGAAGAAATAATCTCTTAGTATTTTGAAGGCAGTGGGGCAACCGAAGACCGAACGGAAACTGAAGACTCTGGGAAAAAACCCGTACCAGTACAAAGTAGAAAGCCAACAAGAAACTTTCTCCACACATCGTGATGACAGTTGTGGGGACTATGAAAAAGGCATGCACAAAGATCGTCCTAAAATTTTTCCTAAGTTTAGACTTAGGTTAAAATTTAGGAAGTCATATTTTGTGTTCATAACCGATTCTTACCACTATCTTAAGTCAAAAACTAATCCTATGTTAAACTAAAGTCTTATTATTCTATTATATTTTGTGCTTTTGCAGTTGGGCAAATCCTAAGTCACCTCCGGCAATCGCTTAGGATTTAGCATAACTTTAGGAAGAATATCTTTTACGACTTTTTATGCATGCCAATTTTGGACTTAGGATTTTGCTAAGCAGAAAAAAATGACTTAGGAATGTTTGTGCATGCCAACCCTGATTTTTAGAAACAAATCTTTCCTTCTGAGCCTGTTGCTCAGAAAATGAACTTCTCTTGTGGTGAAATCATCTATCACGCATAAAATGTCAGTATGCATTATTTCTAATGGTCTTGTAACCATTTTGATCCCAGTTCTTGGAATAGGACGATGTCGCTCTCTAATAATGGTGGCCCGTCGGTACTACCAGGTGGAACCGGAAATGAATTCCATCCGGCAGTACTGACGCGCCACCATTATTAGAACTGCCGAAGTGATATCGGTCTTATCCAACCCGGTTATGACTGGTTTTCAACTTTCACTTCTGTTTTGTTATATTGTATTATTGTCTTTTTTGGGTTATTCTTGAACAAAGATGTCGCCAGTGGATGTCATACGCGATGGGACAACACAATAATGGCCGCAGTTCTAACAATGCCAGGTGAATTTATTTCCGGTTCCACCTGACAGTAATAACCAAAAACTATTAAACCAGGGTTTCAATTTTGCTTCATCAAGGAGGCCAAGGAAAGAATCTCCAAGGAAAATACTGCGTCGAGATAGGAAGTGCTCTACACAAAATACACAAAATATACCAAGCACGCAGATCCACTTGTGCAGTGTGAACAGGGTATTATAGTTTAAAGGGACACTCAAGGTCGGGTTTAAATTAAAGATAGCAATCGTCTAATTACCTACGCAAAACTTAAATTTCTTAATTTTAAAACGAAAACATTCCATCACGTGATCTAAAACAATCAATGGGATGGGCCACCAATAGAAAATTCAATGCCTAAAAATAAAGAGGAGTGAAATTGGAGAATAAAACAGCCAAATTACAGATCGAGCTCAACCAAGCCCAACACCTGTCGCCCAGTCTCTCCATGTAAATAGTTTTCGTTTTTAGTTTTTAATCAAAGAATCTCAGCCTGATATTTGGCTAGTGTGTTACA